>JAODAL010082324.1:0-11612 GCA_025379985.1 Phyllomedusa bahiana
CAAAAGCTTGGGTAACCCTTGGAATAAATTGGCTCCACAAATGGCATGAAAAATTTACTTGTATGGGGGTTTTTAAAAAACATGTGTATTTTTACTGAATAAAAAGAAACAAACGTTTAAATTTAAACCCTTCGGAATAAATTAGCTAAGGCAAAATTTCTTCTTTGGAGTAAAAAAAAACCCCCTTTTTTTAGTGACCACAACACAGGCAACCTTAATTAACCCTGGATCTAATTGCGCAAAAAAAAATGACAACCAAAAAATTCCCAAAGTTTTGTAGCGTGTTAAAATGGCTGTATTTTAGGGTAAAAAACAACAGAAAAACTTGTAATTAATCTTTGGTTGTGATTATGCAAAGGGCAAAATTTTTTTTTTTGGGGGTAAAAAGAAAGTTTTTTTACTGAATACAACTGCGAAAAATACAGTTAAACCCTTTAGTGTAAATTAGCAAAAGAAATGTGCTGCCAAAATTCCACTTTGTAGCGTGGTTAAAAAAGGGCAGTATTTTAGGGCATACAAAACAAAAAATTGTAATTAACCTTCGGTTATGAATAAGCTACAGGAAAATTTGCTTCTTTGGCGGTGAAAAAGAACTTTTATTTTGTAACCACAACAGCAAAACAAGGCTTAATTAAGATGGGGAAAAATCGATTCTAACAAAGTGGAATTTCGTTTAGAATTTCGGAAAACTTCGGTTCGAACGAAGTCGAACTTTGGGGTACTTCGGTGAAAAAAGGAGTGCTTTTGATTGAAAAAAAGGCTCCCGACCCAAAGGGCGCTACTGGGGCAAAGCACTCTGGGGGGAAAAGGGCTAGCCGCATGACATGTGCAGGGGTAACCCAATCAAGACCGGCGGGTTTTCGTGACGCCCCACCGCACTATAAATCCGGGCGCACCCGGAGCCACACTCCCCACTTGCTCACGGGAAGTGCGCCCGCGGCTGATAGCTCTTATGAAGAATTTATTTTTATATAGGATTTCTGTGGGGTGTCTCGCTTGTCTCAGGACTGTTCTCTTAAATTTTTTTAATTTTTGGGGGATTGGATCTAAATCCAGGTGGTCCCGCAGCTCATATCATTTTAAATCAAAATGGGGTCTAAGCCAGTTCTGTGTATTCATTAAAGAAAAAACCCGTTTTTACAATACAAATACCACTTTATTTTTTGGCTGCTCAATTTTATTGCGCAAATTTAACATCCGGGTTAATTAAGCGTTGTTTTGCTGGTGTGCTGACCCCAAGAAACAGTCCTTTTTCAACCGACCAAAATATATACCATTTTTCCTGTAGCCAATTCGACAAGCAAAGGTGAAATACAACTTTATCTCTGTTGTAGTGGCGTAGAAAACACCAATTGTAACATGCAACAAAGCTACTATTTAGGCGGCTCAATTCTTTGCGCAATTTACATCCAGGGGTTAATTAACGTTGTTTTCTGGTGTGCTGACAAAAATAAACCTGTCTTTTTCACAGCCAAAAATATACATTTTTCCTGTAGCCTAATTCCACAAGCAAAGGTTAATGTACAAACTGTATCTCTTGTTGTTGGCATAGAAAACACGCCTAAATTTATAACACGCTATACAAGCTACTAGTTTGGTGCGCTCAATTCTTTGCCGCAATTTACATCCAGGGGTTTAAGTTAAGCATTGTTTTGCTGATTGCTGACAAAATAAACCGTCTTTTTCAACGCAAAATATAATATATTTTTTTCCTGTAGCCTAATTCACAAGCAAAGGTTAATTACAACTGTATCTCTTGTTGTGGTGGCGTAGAAAACACACAATTGTAACACGCTACAAACTACTAAGTTTTTCTGCGGGGCTTAATTCTTGGCGCAATTTACATCCAAGGGGTTTTAATTAATGCGTTATTTTGCTGGTGTGCTGACAAAAATAATAAACCGTCTTTTGTCAATGCCAAAATATAATAAATTTTTCCGTAGCCTAACTCACAAGCAAAGTTAATTACAACTGTATCTCTTGTTGGTGTGGCGTAGAAAACTACGCAATTGTAACACGCTACACAAGCTACTAGTTTGTGCGGCTCAAATCTTGCGCAATTTACATCCAGGGGTTATTTAAGCGTTATTTGCTGTGTGTCTGACAAAAATAAACCGTATTTTCAACGCCAAAATATATAAAGTTTTTCCCTGTAAGCCTAATTCATCAAGCAAAGGTTAATTACAACTTATAATCTTGTGTGTGGCCGTAGAAAAACTACGCAATTGTAACGCCACGCTACAAAGCTAACTAGTTTGTGGGAGCTCAATCTTTGACGCAATTACATCCAGTGGTTTAATTAAGCATTGTTTTTGCGGGTGTGCTGACCCTACCCAAGAAAACCGTCTTTTTCAACGCCAAAATTATAACATTTTTCCCTGTAGCCTAATTCACAAGCAAAGGTTAATTACAACTGTATCCTCTTGTTGTTTGGGTAAAAAACACGGCAATTGTAACACGCTACAAGCTACAGTTTGTGGTCTCATCTTTGGGCGCAATTTACATCCAGGGGTTAATTAAGCGCCTTGTTTTGCTGTGTGCTGACCCCAGAAAACCGTCTTTTTCAACGCCAAAATATATAAATGTTTCCTGAGCCTAATTCACAAGCAAAGAGTTATATTACAACGTATCTCTTGTTGTGTGTCGTAAAAACACACGCAATTGTAACACGCTACACAGCTACTCGTTTGTGGGGCTCAATTCATCGGCGCAATTTACATCCAAGGGGTTAATTTAAGCGTTGTTTGCTGGTGTGGCTGATAAATAACACCTTCTTTTTCAACGCCAAAATATATAAATTTTTCCTGTAGCCTAATTCACAAGCAAAAGTTTAATTACAACTGTATCTCTTGTTGTGTGGCGTAGAAAACACGCAATTGTAACACGCAACAAGCTACAGTTTTGTGCGGCTTCAATCTTTGGCGCAATTTACATCCGGGGTTAATTAACGATGTTTTGCTGGTGTGCTGACAAAATAAACCGTCTTTTTCAAACGCCAAAATATATACAGGTTTTCCTTAGCCTAATTCATGTCCGAAGGTTAATTAAGCCGGGTTTGTGCTTTTTACATTTAGTAAAACACACAGTGTTTTTTAAACGACAAATACAATAAATTTTTCCTGGCCATTTGTGAGCGCAAATTATATCCAAGGTTACCCAAGCTTGTTTACTGGGTTCATTTGGATCACAACAGGGTTATATTTATCATATACAGATATCATCATCAAACAGTTCTGTACATTTTAGAACAGACAGTATGTCAGACAGAAAGGTGCAGGCTCTGCACCTTGCGATGGCAGTGGCACAAACATTCCTGGAACAGGCCCCAGGGTCGCAGCACAGCAGGGGACGTCGCAGCAGGGGTCACTTGGATGGAGGGCCACAAACTGCCGCAGTCATCTTCGGCCGAGGTGTTGTTCAGAACCCAAGTGTTCTTGATTGGTTACAAGGTATCCTCTTCCTCCCAGATGAGCATCTGACAACCCCACCAAGAGTCGGATGTGGAACCTCAGACACAACACTTTAGTTGGCATGGCCCGGAGCGTGTCAGCTCCCTCACCTTCTCAGCCCGCCTCCTTTCCATCCGGTTCCCTCAGCCAGAGATCTACTAAGTGGTCTGGTCTCAGCCCACTATATAGCGAGGATGATCAATTTGAGGAGCAGTCAGCAGCTACTTGGCAGCGAAGAATGGCCAATATCACCTGCATCTTGCAGTAGGTGGCAAGTATAGATTGGAGAGTGGGGCATGGAGGTCATGTTGTGAGAAGGTCATACCTCGGCATACCAAGACCGGTGATGAGACAGCATGACGAATGAAACACAAATAGATGATGATTAGCTACCGCACTGGGATGCCGGGTGAAGGCAAGGGCTTCATCATCGTCCAGGAGACAGAGGGCGTCAGCTTGCGCGTCAGGCAGCAGAGCAGCCAGCAAGTGGGTCGTGTTGGCCGGTGAGTCATCAGATAGCAGCAGAGTCAGGTCGGGAGACAAGCCGCCACGGGGAAAAAAACCCCATTCGCAGGACCAAGAAAAGCAGCACACAGGGGCTCAGCGAGGCAGCGGCGGCAGTATTCACTCAGTGCGGAGCAAATTGTCGGTAAAATTCCGATACTCGGCGGTGTGGCAGTTCTTTGCTAAGACACCGGAGGAGCCGTATATGGGTATATGTAAGAATCTGTGGGCAGAAAGTGGAAGCGTGGCCAGGAGCTACGTTGGCAACACGGCCCTTGCCTCAATACATGCAAGCGTCAACCATCCGGTGGCCTGTGGAGAAACGGGCTCAATTTGGTTGGTCCATCCTGCTGCCGCAGCAACAGGCCAGCAGCGAGCAGCGCCGCAGTGGCACGCATGCATTGGCAGCCAATCAAGCTCCACCACCTCAGCAGAAGGAGCTGTTTCTCTTTGACATCATCTCCCGATCCAGAAGCTCCTGCTCCTCGCTACTCATGGCGCCAGCAGTCATTCAGCGAGGCGATTTTTTTTTGCAAAGAGTAACAACAGTATGCGCTCCAACCACCTAAGGTGCAGCAGCTGAACCGTGCTCCTGTCCACCGTTGTTTGGTACTTCTCGCATCCCTCCCTTTCCAAATGGTGGACTCTGCACCGTTCAAGACGTAACAAATGGCTTGTGCGAGCTGCGATGGGAGAGTTCCAAGCCGAATTTCGATTTCCAAAAGCAGAATCAGCACTGTCAAAAATATGTAGAACAGAAGATGGGTTCAGTCCTTTAGCTTATCGTTTGTTCCAACGGCACTGCAGCGCGTACGTCTGGAGCAGTAACTACGGTCAGGTGCCAGTACATGTCCCTTTACGGCCACTGGTTGAAATGTGCTTCCAGCCCAGGCACACCAACAACTTGGACAGGAGACGGCCGCTTTCACCTCCACTTGTCAACTGCTGCACCTGCGCGCAATGTCCGCCTCCATCCTCATCCACCACCACCACCATCTCAGCCTCCACAAGTACTGCTCCATCATACCACATGTTAAGGGCACAGCGGTGTCACGCAGTTCTACACCTGGCTTGCCTCGTCGAACGAAGACCCCACAGGGGAGGAACTGCTTCGCGTCATGCAGCAAGAAATCGATGTGTGGCTTTCTCCGCGCTGGTGTCCGCGCTGCACCGAGGAGGGATGGTCCATGCGCCCTGCATGGCGCATGTGTTCAATCTGGTTGTGAAAAGGTTCCTGAAGTCTTCCACCGATTCTTCAGAACATTCTGAAAGTGGCCAGGAAACTGTGCATGCACTTTATCCATTCGAACAAAGCTAGGACACCACCCTCCTCAGTTGCAGCGGCAGAATGGCCTCCCCCCAACACACTCTGATAGGACAAATGTTTTCCACCCCGCTGGAATTCCAGCCTCATCATGTTGGACCCGACTGTATGACAGAGAAAGGCCCAGTAACTAGTGTTGAGCGATTGCGTTGGCTATCGAGATAGATCCGATAGTTCGATAGTCGGCCCTATCGATAAGGTTTTTCGATAGTGAGCATCGATTAATGCGCGATGACCATTAAAGTCTATGGAGAGCAACAACACCTTCATTATTACAACTCCAAACAAGGCTGGAGAAGCTGAAATAACAATCCACAAACAATTTCAAATGGATACATGCTACATCTTAGCCACTCCTTAGGTTATAAAAGTCACAGAAAAAAAGTCACAGACCATTTACTATCCCTGTCTTGTACACAGCCTAACCCTTAAACCTGCAATCACCCACAAATTAAAAAGTGCCAGAAGGCAGTATATTTGAACCATGCATTTACTATGAACTGGACATTTGGAATATCCCTGTCCCCGGAACGCAGCTGAGCCCCAAAACCTGCATGACCCCCACATTTTAAAAGTGCCGGAAAAAGGGATCTTTCAACCACCATTTAGTTTCTTTCACTGGACATTGACTATACCCTGTCCTGGGCCACAGCATGGAGCCCCAAACCTGCATGACCCCCACATTAAAAAGTGCCGGAAAAGGAGTCTTCAACCACCATTTTAGTTTTCACTGGACATTGACTATACACCTGTCCTGGCCACAGCATGAGCCCCAAACCTGCATGACCCCACATTTAAAAAGTGCGGAAAAGGAGTCTTTCAACCACCATTTTATTTTCACTGGACATTGACTATACCTGTCCTGGGCATACAGCATGAGCCCTCAAACCTGCATGACCCCCTCATTTTAATAAAGTGCGGAAAAAGAAGTCTTTCAACCACCATTTTATTTTCACTGGACATTGACTATACCTGTCCTGGCCCACAGCGTGAGCCCCAAACCTGTCATGACCCCCACATTTAAAAAGTGCCGGAAAAAGGAGTCTTTCCAACCACCATTTTTCGTTTCACTGGACATTGACTATACCTGTCCTGGGCCTCAGCATGAGCCCCCAAACCTGCATTGACCCCCACATTTAAAAAGTGCCGGAAAAAGAGTCTTTCAACCACCATTTTAGTTTCACTGACATTGACTATACTTGTCCTGGGCCATCAGCATGAGCCACCAACCTGGCCAATACCACCACATTTAAAAAGTTGCCGAAAAAGGAGTCTTTCAACCACCATTTTAGTTTCACTGACCATTGACTATACTGTCCTGGGCCACAGCATGAGCCCCAAACCTGCAATGACCCCCACATTTAAAAAGTGCCGGTGAAAAAGGAGTCTTTCAACCACCATTTTTAAGTTTCACTAGCATTGACTATACCTGTCCTGGCCACAGCAAGAGCCCCCAAACCTGCATGACCCCCCCCACATTTATAAGTGCCGAAAAAAGGAGTCTTGTCAACCACCATTTTAGTTAACTGGACATTGACTATACTGTCCTGGCCACAGCATGACCCATGGCCGGAGTACCAGTGGGTGGGGTGAAAGCCGCGAGTGGTCAGAGGCTGCTCCGTCAATCTATTAACAACGCAGGTTAAAATGCCCTGATGACGCAGCAACGAAAACTGTCTTGCTGAAGCGAGTGCGTAAGCGGAAGTGTGAGAACTCCAGCCTTCCTCTGTACACTGTCAATACCTGGGTTGCGCCTTGCCCCTCCGTATGAGTGTGGATCCAATGAGCTTCACTTTGGAACATACTGGTGGTTAACGCTCTGTTTACACCAGGTGCCCTTTATCTTGGCATTCTTTTCCTCATTTTAACTCAACGTGCTGGAGGAAATGGTCTCTGTACTTTGTTCTCTGTCCCGTGCTCCATACTCCATGTCCTCTGAATACCCTACATCTGGTTCAAATTTTTCCTGTACCTACTGTAACAAATTCAGAGAAATTTTTTTAACAGCTATTTTGTACATGCAATTTTTTAGTACTTTTAATTCTAGAAAACACATTTTTAAAATAAGGATGGAATCCCACCATGTCTTTGTTCTCTTTTTTTTCAATGTATTAAATGGGTTTTGTCTCAATACAGGGATTTGATAGCTATGTTTAAAGTATCTTGCAAAAACAAGTCATTTTTGCAATATGTGTCCATTAACAGTGTCCTACCTATCCTGTTACTGACAGCAACCATCACCCTTGAGCACTCTTGACAATTGTGAAGAACAAAAGTCTGTTAGAAACAACATTTTTATGAATAGGACCTGTAGTATAGAGCTGCATGTCACAGCAAAATGCCCCCAACAAATCAAAGCATGACCACTTGAGAGCCACATTTTGTCAATTGGAAGAACAAATGTCTGTTAGAAGAAACAACATTTTTTAGAATAGGACCTGTATAATAGCTGCATGTCACAGCAAAATGCCCCCAAAAATCAAACATGACCCTTGAGCCACTTTTGGGTCAATTTGTGAAGAACGAAAAATAAAAAAAAAACACAAAATGTCTGTTAGAAACAACATTTTTTTATAATAGGACCGTAGTATTGCTGCATTTCAAAGCAGCATGAACCCAAAAAATTATAAAAATGACTTCTCAGCCACTGTAAAAATTTGTGAGGGATAAATGCCACTTAGAAGCCCACATTTCTGTTCCAAAGGACCAATGATTATTGCTGTATCACACAGCAACATGACCTCAAAACCATTGACAAAGTGAAAACTTCTTAAGATAAAGTGAGTAATGAAATACGTTGTTGTCATGAAACCTTCGCTGTCTTTACAGTCTCCTCACAGCAAACCAGCAAAATGAACAGTTGGGAAAAGAGAATAAAAATGGCAGTAAGAAATGATCTTTTAAAAAAAAGTTTTCAGAGACCATTTCTGTTTGAAAAGGAATGTGAAGTAGACTGGCAACTAAATCGGACCCTCGCAATTGGGGCCACAACATCACAGAGATCCATGCCTGATTCATCTTGATGAAAGTCAAACGATTCCACATTATCAGTGGAAAGCCGGATGCGTTTTGTCTGAATGACTCCTCCAGCTGTGCTGAAGTTCCGCACCAGATATGACGCGCTGCTGGCAGGACCACACCCTCTATGGCGTGACCGAGCCAGCTCGGGCCATTCGTCCATTTGGATACCCAGCAAAGTCTATTGGTCCGGAACAACATCAAAAAAAGAACATCGGTGTTGAGAGGCAGATATCTTGCACCAGCATGATCTTAAGCTGATCTCTGTGTGTGGATGTGTGCCCAGCATTGCATGCGGTTGTGAGGTGGTAAACAAAGATTGCCCCCGAGGTCACCCATTAGGGCTCTGGCCACCTTGCCTGCTTGCCGCTAACCCATACCTATGGCACTCTAACAGCTTGTCACGTTCGCTGATGTATTGTTCCACCGTGACATTTGGGGAACGTGAAGCAGACGCCAACAGATGTCTCCAGTTGATCAATCAGCAAAGTCTCCATTTTCCTGCATTTTACTCTCTATTTGGGTGGGTGGAAGGAAAGTGCATGATTTTTGTTGTAACCGGGGATCCAGAGGGTGCCACCAATTAACTGTTGTTCATTTTGAGGCCTTAATGCGAGATCATGTTGGTAGGAAATGGAGCATCCAAGCAGCTCAATGTGAGAGATGGAGCCTTGCATTCCCAAGCCTCTGGTCGAGGGGCACTAGCAAACTGATCTTCCTCATCTTCCTCCTCCGCCTAAAATTTCGGGGCCAACCTTTTTCCCAAGGGCAGGGAGGGTTTGGTAACATTTGGGGTCGGGAAATTACCTCTCCTCCTCCTCCTCCGACCTCCGGCAAAAAGCTTTAACACAGCCCTGATTTTCCCCTAAAAATGACACCCCTGAAGCTAAATTGCCCCCCCTTGCACTAGCTCTGGACCCCAAACCCACTCCCCCTAATAAAAGCCCGGATAAAATTTGTAAAAACTGGGGGGGCCTTGTGGATTTGACGGGGGAAAAGGGCCCCTTACCGTGGTCCGCCCCCCCCATTTGGGGGGTTTTTCAGAGTGTCCAACAAATTTTTTCCAGAACAAAGATCACCACAATGCCATGCTAAACAAGGGCTTTGTCCGCACTGACCATTTTGGTGGCTTCTTAAAAACTGGAAAGGGATGGTGCAGACCCCTTCCCACCCCCCTCCACTCTCGGGGGTTTAAAACCCCCCGAGGTCCAAACCGCTGCTTGTCGGGCCCCAGGCACTTTGGGTATTTGGGAAAAAGTCATTGCGCTGCTGCCACAATCGGGGGGAGCAGTGGGGGGTTTTAAATTCCCCAGCGTGTTCCCCACTCAACAATGAGAGGTTGACGGGGAGGCCGAGCTGACGCTGCAAACGCACCCGGAACCAAAGGGCAGGGTGCGAACGGCGAAGTGCGAACTCAACCTCGACCCCCCCCTTTTTTCATCGGCGGGTCCAGACCCGGGTAGCCTTTAGAAATTTTTGGACAAAAAGGGGTTCTTTGACATGTGCCAGGAAAGGGATTTGCCCCCAAACCTACCGTTTCTTAAGGCGGCCAGCAAAATTTTCGCCCTTATGGGCACACCAAACCTTGCCCCGGCACAAGGTTCTTGTCACCCATTTCCCGCCCCCACCGAGGGGCCTTTTCTTAGAGCCGTCCACAGCTCCTGACCTGTGTGTTGGGCTTTTCCAAGGGAGAATTTAATTTCAACACGGCCTTTGGGGTTTCCCGGGCCACGTGAAGCCACCCGAGGACCTTGGGGGAAAAAGCCCGCACCATCCCTGCGGTTTTTTAAGAAACGTCGGCCCAGCCTGAAAAGCCACCCTTTAAACCCCCAGAGACATCCACCCAGCTCACCAGTGAGCTTCACAGAGGGAAAAAGGGGGCCTTGGGGCCCGGGTTACTAGGGCCCCTGTGTCCCGGGGGTGAATTGGGCTTTTTTTTCCCGGGCACAGGGTGCAGACAACGCGCTTTGGGAAAATTTTTTAAAGACACGGGCCCGGCCAGGGGAGGGGCGGGCCCTTTTTTTGCAAAGAAATGCCCGCTCGGGATCGGGGATTGGGGGAGGGGAGGGGCCCTTAAAGTGGCGGAACCCCTCCTTTTTTTCCCCCAAAGAAAGGCAAAAAAATTTTCCCAAAGGGCCCAAAAAACCTGGGCAATTTTCCGACATTCAGGGGTTTTTGGCTTTGGGAAAGGGTTTTTGGGGTTTAAAATTTTCTTCTGCCCCAAACCTGGGAAGACAGAAGGCTGGCTGCTAGAAATGGCCCCTGTACGGGGGTGCAGGTCGGGCAAACTGGCGGAAGGGGAAAGGGGGTAGGTGGGTCTTTTGGGGTGCTGGTGGTACTCGGGGCACGGTGGAGGCTGAAGGGAGGCCCGATTTCCCTGATTTAAAGACTTTTGAGAGACATGGGCAGCTGAGGAAAGCTTGGTGGTGGGGAGGAGGGGGGCGGAGACAGAGGGTGGACAGTGGGTTGGGAAAGGCCCCGCGGGGGGGCTGGCCCTTTTTTTTGGGCCCAAGGTTTTTCCCTCCATTTTAACTCATGCAAATTTGCTGCTGTGAAATAGGACCCCTGTTGGTGGTGGTTTTTTAAAAACTTAAGGTTTTTGCCCCTACTTATCGTTTAAAGGCAAAGGGGCAAATTACATTTTGCTTTGGGGGAATCAGAGGCTTGTCAAAGAAGGCCAGGCTTGAGAGGTCCTGGGCCCTTTTTTGACGGGGATAAACGAGGGGCGGGTTTTGGCCCGACCGGGGCTGGGGGAATCAATCAACGGGCTTCTGCACCGCCCCCATCCCTTTTTTTGGCGGGCCCCCTAATTTTACACTACCCCCTCGTCTTCCTCCTCGTCCCCTGATGAAGTGGGCCCCCAAACCAAAAAACCGCGGGAAAAACCAGGAAAGGGATTTCCCCAATGCGGACATCCCTCAGTCCCCAAACACAGGTGACTTTGGGCGTCCCCGAAAAAAATTTTTGCCTCCAGAAGCTGCGGCTACAAGCAAAGGGGGACTGCAAAGGGGGGTTTCCGGGCCGGGGCCCCGGGTTTTTTCCGGGTTTATTCCCCCCCCTTTCCCCCCCTCGAGGGATCAGTAACTGGGGGTCAGAGCAGACTAAATCATCCTCTTGATCTTTTTAAAATGCCTTCTTTACCCCAACCCGGGATTTTGGTTTTCCCTCAAAGAGGGGCTTCAGACAATTTGGAAAAATCCACAGTAGGGGGGTAACAAATTGACTTTGGGCTGCTTTTATGGGTTTGGGCGGAAAGCGGGTGAATTTCCCAAAGGTGGGCGAAAAATTTGTGGGCCCTGACCTCGAGGGGCGGGGGA
>JAODAL010082325.1:0-11611 GCA_025379985.1 Phyllomedusa bahiana
CCTTCGCCCATACTCTGAAACTCATTAACTCAGCACATTAGACTTTCCCCCACCCCCATTAGCTTCAAAAACAACCTGAAAACCCATCTCTTCTGGATAGCCTATAACCTATAAAAACCCTACAACCACTACTCCCCCCCACAAACATGTTTGCTCCTCACTTTCTGTCTCTTTCCTTCCTCTTTGTAGATTGTAAGCCTTCACGGGCAGGTTCCTCTCTCTGTACAAGTTGTTGATTTATTGTAGCCACTGTACTTTGACACATGTATATAACCTAGAACGTACAGCTCCCTGGAACTAATGAAGCTTTAAAATAGATAGTAATAGCATAATGATAATAATAATAATAGCACATTCACTAACATACAATCCACACCTAGTGATCTACTGTTTGCTACATGGTCATTAAAGTGATTTGCCTATTTGGCAAAATCCCTTCTGAAGAAGAACTGTGCAAGTGCTTCTATCTACCTGTTCTGTGAAGCCGGCTCAAAACGAGCTACAGACTGGCTTCAGAAGTGAATTTGCCAAATGGCAAAACCCCTTTAAACTGTTTAGAGGGTAGGTGTTGTAGACAGAAGATTAATCTCCCCGGTAGCACTAAAGTGCATGCTGATGGTATTATCTGGGATTTCAGGCCAACCATTTGGTCCAGCGAAAGCAGAAAAAAAGGAATTAGAAAAAAAAATTGTAAAATTTATTAGTTCCTTAAAAAGCTAAAATAGAGTTTAGATTTTCCACAGCTATATTCAACAAAAATAACTAATAAGTCCAGTACATTTTAAGAAAGAATTTTCAAAATGTGGTAAAATCCTGTTTTATACAGTGGAAAACAAGCGATAGTGGCCTGCAGACTAATTATGTATGAGTTGAATCTTTAAACAAAGGGACCCCACCTCTTCCATACAAGTCCAACAGCATGGTGTCTTTCTGCCTGTCAGACCCTATTATTGGTCTCATGAAAGAGTTATAGCTTTTTATGTGCTTTACTACCTTTGCTGTTTTGTTCTCTTTATATTTCCATTGTAAATATTTAATGCAATGAATTGTGAAATAGTTCAACAAGGGGGATATCACAATACGGATTCTCAGTTGTTTATGCTATTTTCCTCACATGATGACAGGTAGAGATTATCACAATTACAGTTTTAAGTAGTGTCATTGTCTCTAATAGGTGTGTATAGCATTAGCAAGATATATTGAATATAGACAACAATAAAGTCATGTAAAATAATATCTTCCTCCAGTGGAAAACAACTTTAGACACCTACAAAATAATTGTATAATTATCTATATCTGCCTATTTTTACATTATCACACCACTAAAGGGATTGCCCTACTATTAAAATTAATTATGTAAAATAGAACAACTTTACAGCTAGAATAATAAAAAAAAAAAGGGTTCCTATATCTTAATATAGCTTTTACATAATTATTATGGCACCCCCTGGTGTTCTTTTCATCCCCTTTCGAAATGTCCACCTATTGTGTCCTTTGTTGGTGGTCAAACATGCTTATACACTGGTGGTAGAGTAATTCCTGCTTTTGGGCAGGCCAGCAAAAATACATTACACTTTTTCTCACAGCATTCACAACATTATCTTTCCCACTCTATAGAAACTGCTTCAGCCACATTAATAGGGGAGTTGGGAAAGATAGCAATAAACAAATATTTGCTAAGTATGTCCATTTTTTTCTCATTTTTAAGTTAAGTTACCTCTATCATTGTTTTCCATTGTTAGATAAATATAAGGCCCTGTTCACATCAAGTTCAGAGCTTACACTTGGCGCATCTACCAGAAAAAAATTCTCATTGTATACTGGACACATATCCATAGGGCTCCAAATCACTGGCAGAGGCTAAAATAGTGTACTTAGTTTAAATTTACATTAGTAAACCTTTTTTTGCAGCATAGAATAATGTAGTAGACTACAGTGTGCCAAACAAAAAGTGTTTTATAATTGGAGCCTATTGGTGTTGCCTTAAGTCTGAAGTATTAGGAGAGCCTCCTAATGGATATCCTCAACATGTTGTGAACAGAGCCTTACATTCTAGATAAGGCATTTTAGAAATGATATTCACACAGTGCATCATAAATGGGTTTTTCCACAAAGCAAAATCCCTTTATGATGCTGACGAGAAGCTCGGTACAATCTGGCCTCAGAGAACAGGAAGATGGTTGCAGTTTTCCCTGTTCTTTTCAATAGTAGTTCTAAATATAGCTTAGCAAGTGTGCTTGGATATACTTGGAACTCCCATAGACATGAATGGGCATGCTCAGACTAGCCCTCCGGGGAGTCAGTGAAACCCCTGGTGGGCTCCGTGTTCCAATGGTGGAACTACCGCTGTGGCAGCTATAGAAGTAGGCCCAGCTCTGAGCGTTCCAGAGATGTGCTACGCTATTTAGCCTAGTAAGCCGAAGTCTCAGCCCTTAAGCCTACCTGGCGTCGGCCACTAGTGCTGACGTAGTCAGTGCATTGACATCACATCATCTCACCACCAACACTGGGCTTTACTTGAAGCCAGCCTGCATCTTGTTGTGTCAGGAGAATGGGAAGAGAGGTGAGTTTCTTTATTTTTTCTTTTCTATGAGCAATGGAGCCCTACCTACATGGGGCCCACTACCGCCTACTGCCTACCTGAGGCCCATCCATCACCTACCTACCTGGGGCCCACCTATTTACAACTTAGCTACCTGGGGCCCACCTATCTAAAACCTACCTAACTGGGGCTCACCTACAACTTACCTACCTGGGGACCAGCTACCTACCTGAGGCCCACCTACAATCTACCTACCTGGGGCCCACTTACCAACAACCTAACTGGGGTCTACCTGCCTACCTAAATGGGGTTATCTACCTACCTAAATGTGGCCTACCTACTGCCTACTTACCTATCTGTGCCCCACCTATCTACCAGGGGCCCACCTACCACCTGCTTACCTACCTAGTTTAGGCCTTACTACTGCCTAGGTATCTGCTTAGGGCCTACCTATTTACCTAACTGGGGTCTACCAACCTACCTATCTTGGGCCTACCCACCAACCTGCCTGAGGCCGTCCCAACTAGCTAGGGCCTACCAACTTATCCAACGTGGGTCTACTTACTGAAAAAGGGCGTACCTAGCTACACGGAGCCTTGCCCATTTCACAACATACCTAGGGTTTTGTCTACCTACCTGGGGCCATGCCTATGTGGGGACTTGACTACCTACCTAGTAATATGATTCTGAGGGGTACAGGAGATAGCCATAGCACAATTTCGAGGGGTTTAGTCCTCTTCCCTTCCCCCCCTCAACCACCTGCTATGGCCTGTACCCACTCTCCCACCCCTGGGAAGTTTGTGCAGATGAGGAAATAGGTATAGAGGTGCTGAAAAAGTGAGGATTCTAAGATATTTCTGTGTAATTTTGTGGGAAAAGTGGTGACGGGAAAGAAGTTTGTGTTGGACGATGGAGAAGAAAAGGGAAAGCCCCTTTAAACCCCGGGTTTGTCAGGGGTTATTTTTTCTTTTGTGAACAGTGCTGTTTCACTGCCATGTGATGAACATGAGCGGGGTTCTGACACCATATGGTTCTTATCCCGGTGTTGTAGGTTTTTTGGTGTTTGGATTTAACTTTTCTGATTGTTAAAAGGGAGTGGCACCTGTACCATGTGATTAGGGGGTCTCACTTTTTCTTTCTTGATTGTGTCTGTAGTGTTGTATATTTTAGAAAGTGGAGAAGTGCATGTGCAAAGAAAACTTGAAGTTCATAGAAGGTGCCTACAGAAGCTTCAGGATTTGAGGAGTGTTTGTGTGGAATAATGGGCCAAAATCCCACCTGGCAATGCATGGACTGTTTTTTATACGGAGGGTTTGAAGCCATCTTCACCAACACAGGCTTTTGTACCAAGTATTAAATAAATTTCAGTAAGTGAGTTCAATACTTTTTCCCTGTGTCATTTCGCCTTATTACACATAATTTAATCTATGGACATCTATGATTTGATTTCTTTATCTGTGTGAATTGGATAGGCTATTACATCTGGTGAGAATTTCATATCAATAGAACTTTTAGAAATATATTGACTTATAAAATTGGTGATGTGTTCAATACTTATTTCACCCACTGTATTATTATTTATAGTATAGAGCAATGAATTCCAAGCAGTGGCCTTTAACACTAAAGTTATTACAAAAGTCTTTAAGATCAGCTAAGAAAACTGAAAAGGAGGAGACATATACTGTAAAGGTGAGCCAGGGTCACATCTTATGTTCTCTTGCTGAAAGGTTCCTATTTTGAATTTTAAAAAAAATTTGGTATACACTATTTATTACGCGTAAATGAGATAAAATTTTTTCCACATTGAACATGATAAAAGTACCACTTCAAAATGGTCTTAGACTAATTTCAGAAAGTAAAGTATACCAGAAAATGATTTACGAAGCCTTTTATTACATTGACAAAAAAGCTAAGTAGTGAGTAGCAATCACAATTATAGATATTATCATCTAACAGAAATTATTTTCTGGCGATTTATTATTTTTTGTGATTATGGTCCAATATATGTGACATTAAAAGGGTGTTACCACTTTTTAATATTTTGTCCCAGAAGTTACAAAATGCATAAAAGCGAAAAGTTTTGTGGGTTTTACGGGTTGGCCTCCTTTCAGTAATTTTTTGCCCGAAAAATTTTTAAACTGCATGGCATTTAGATTTCACACTTGAATTTAGGATAGAATCTACAACACCATGCCCTTTTCCATATAAAAACATCCCACCCCCTCAAAAAGTCCCTTTGATTGTAAGGAGAGTGTTAAAGGTGTTCTATATAGGTAACTTTATAGAGTGCTAGAAGAAAACCCTAAAACAGAGCTCCATTCTTAGTGAAACAGCCCTAAAGATAGGAAAAATATAAAAATAATGTAAATTTTGTTTATACATTTGTTATAGTGTATCACCTTCCCATCTTTAGCTGTTTAAGATGGATGGTAATTGACATCTCACATTGACATCTTTTAGATGATAGTGGTCTCACTGAATAAAGATGACAGACCTTTTGTTTGTCACCACTGTAGACCTTTGTAACGATTCCAACCCGGATGGCTGGAAACGTGCAGGTTGGGCAGATCCACTGTGCCCACTGCGAGTGCAGATGGTGAACAAAAGCAGTGGGTAGCCGAAGTGCAGGTCCGGATAGCAGGAACAGAGACAGGGCACTGCAGATGTAGCCATAGAACGTATGCACAGTCCAGGTATGGCAGGTTGAAACAGCTGCACTGTCCCGGGTGGAAGTAGGACATAGAGTGTGGCAACAGGTATATGGCCAGCTGGGCAGCAGCAGGTGTTCAGCAGGAACGATGAACATACAGAAAACGTACGATAGAGTCAGCAGCAATACAGCAGCCAAGGGGTCAAGCTCTTGTGCTGGAAGACAACAACGAACTGACACCCAGCTGAGGGAGGAAATTCCTTAAGAAGCCAGAGGTTACAGGTCACTGGGCAGGGCCAAGGTACTCTGTGTCACGTCAAGGGAAGAACAGTGAGCCGTCAGGAGGAAGAAAAGTCAGAGAGTCCGGGTCAAAACCAATCAGAAACGCCAAATCACAAAACGGAACTAAAGAGAAACCTGAAACAAGCCGGGGTCAAAAGCCAAACGGGAGCGAGGTACAAAAACAGAACGTAAGACAGGGTCAGGAAACAAGCCGAGGTCAGGTACACGGATAGATAAACAAACAAGCAAAGCACAGTTATGAAGGCAGCCAGGAAATATCACAGGCGCAGCACTAAGCAAGCAGGGAGTTTAAATGTGATTCCTGGATACCTCCCCTGTAGCTAATTGGAGCGGCCTCAGGGTCCTCCCATTGGCTGGTGCGACACGCCCCCTGTACGGAGTGGCTGGGCCTCTGTCACTCACACAACTCCCAGCAGACTGTCTATCAGGGTGGGGTCGCAAATCAGCTGCTGCAGAACATTGCTCCCTGCAGACCGAGCGCCGCCCAGCCCTGACACTCTGACTCTTTAAATGTGGTGCAGTGCCACGCGCGTGCCCCTAGAGGGAGCACGTGTGCGCACAGGACGCCAGAGAGCTGGAGGAAGCAGAGATGGTGAGTACAGTATAATCATATACATTTTTAGAAAGAAAAAATATCTTGCAGATATCTTGTCTATTCATTACAAATACATTTATTTTTCTATCAAATTTTAACGAGGCTCCACACTAAAATACCCCCTTCTCTAAAAATATTCAGTCTGGAAATTGGTTGATCATGGTATTTTTGGCTCCTGGTTATTCAGGCTCATAACCCAGGGAGATTTTGATGGCATTATACAGATAGGTGACCATATAATACAAGGTCTAGCTGATTGTAATCTTACTTAGTGACACTCTGTTCTGGCTAATAGAACAAGATCCTCAGAAAGGGAACCACTATCTATTACAAAGAGCAAATAGGGATTGTTTTCATTAGAATTATTCAACTTATTTAACCCCTTACCAATATTGGACGTAAAAGTACAAGCGCAACCCCACTACATAGCGGCTGGGTGCTAACTGCTATTTGCAGCTAACACTCGGCGGTTACACTGAGGGAGGGCACTGGTGCCTTCATACGCTGTTTAACCCCTTAAACACCGTGACAAAGATGGCCGCGCCATCTAAATCAATAAGAAACAGTGCCGTGCACTGTTCCTCACTTCGATCGGGGCAGTACTCCACTAGTGGTGTAGTGCCCTAGGGGCTCAAGTTAAAGTAAAAAAAAAAAGTATTAAGGTGTAAAAAAAAAAAAATATTTATTAAAAGATCAAATCCACCCCCTTTTGCCATTTTACTAATAAAAAATTAAAGTAATAAAGTTACACATATTTGATATTGCCGTGTCGGAAAAAGTTGGATCTATTAAAATGTAATTTAATTTATCCCATAAGCTGAACACCATAGAAGAAAAAAATTGCAAATGTCAAAATTGCGTTTTTGTTGGTCATTTCACATCCCATAAAAATTGGAATAAATGTAAGAAAAAAATTTGCGTGTATTCCAAACTGCTAGAAACAAAAAGTACACTTCAGCCAACAACAAAAAATCACCCTCACTCAAGTCCATAGAAAGAAAGTACAAAAAAAGTTATTGGTCGCAGAAAATGGCGACGCAAATTTCAAAAATAGAAAATGTTTTGCAGTAGCAATACATTACAGAAACCTACATAGGTTGGTATTGGCGGATGCATATCAACCTGCAGAATATAGTTAACACATAATTTTTACCGAAGATTGAATACAGTAGATGCAAAACACCCGCATGAGCAAGTACTTTTTTCACATTTTGTCCCACTTAGAATTTTTTTTTTGCGGTTTCCCAGTATACTCTATAGTGATATGAATAAAATCATTAGAAAGTACATCCTGTCCCACAAAATAAAAGCCCTCATGTGTCTAATTAGATGAAAAAATTAAAAAGTTATGGCTCTGGGAAGGCAGGGACAGGAAAACAAACGTGAAAAAACAAACTTAAGGGGTTAAGCACAATATATGTATAGTGTTGTTAGCAGTCACAATAAAACAGTCCAAATTACCCCTTCATTGCCTGCTATATATCCCAGCAACCAATCCCTCTCCTACTTTTTTGTTTTCTTTAGTAAAAATAATAGTATTAGCTTTATGTAATTAGGTTAGTAGATTTTTTTCTAAGAATTTGTGGTTATATTTTTTTTTACATTTTCCTATCACTTTCAATATTTTTAAAAAAAATTTAAGTCATGCAATTTTCACTTTGGCCATTAGGCCTAATAACAGTCCAACACTTCCTGTTAGTAGAAAGATTTCAGTTTTTTTGCTCATATCAGTACGCGGGTACAATAAATGAGACACCAAGTGATAGAAACAAGGATCCACCCGTACAATAGGAGATAGTCTTAGCTCACCCTCTCCCCCTTCCTGCATAGGTCACAGAGCAGGCCTAGAAAGCTCTCCTATTGAAGTCACTGAGTTTCTTCCAGTTCACAGGCTCCTATGTAAATTAAGCTGCTGTAAAGCATCTCTCTAAATGCTGTTAAAAAAAAGTGCAGGCAAAATTTTTTTTCCCCCCAATCTATAAGACAGCCCAAAAGAGAAAAACTACAATTAAAAATAAAAAACGGCTAAAAAGAAAAGAATATGGGTCGAAATTTTTTTTTAAAAAAAAAATGAAAAAAAGGCAACAGATTCCTTTTAACTTCTTAGTCCATCACTATCAGATTGCTCTCTCCCCATAGACAAACATGTGTAAGAGTTGTCAGTTAAACTGAGGGGTTTGGGGGGGAAAACACAGGACTCCTCTCCCAGGCCCCAAGCGGTTTTGAGCGGTTCTCCCCCCTACCCGGCCCAAATTTTACTGGAGTTTTTACCGGAACACCGCAGCGTTTCTCGCTAAAACCCACATGGTTGAGACCGGGTAACCTGCAGCTAATACATGTTGCCAATCATTCAGGCAGCATAAAGTAGCTGACAGGTTCCCTTTAAAGGGACACTTCTATCTGAAAGGAGTATTTTTGTTAAAACCAATTTTCCTAGAAAACTATTTTTTTAACAATTTTTGCCAGTATTTTTATTTTATTTTGTCAGTCCTACGCAATTAAAAATAGCAAATAAAGTCTTGTACCTTTATCTGTAATAGTGAATAGATAAAACTTCTGACTTACTGGCCCAAATTATCTCACTTTTACTGCATGCGCTTATTTTATAAAATCTCATTACAAATAACATAATAAATGCTCTATTGCTCTCTTGGTAGGGGTAGATACGACTAGACTGACAGGGCAATGAGGAAAAACCATACATGTAAGGGTAAAACGGAAAAATCTTTTTTTTTGCACTTATGGGCAGGGGAAGGGGAATTTTTTATCTTTTTTTTGCTCTTTTAAAAAGGTCCTCTAAAAAAACAAAAAAGATTTTCCTGGGATTAGAATCGTCAAGTACACCTCTTACTGACATTCTATCAGAGTTCAGAGGGGAAGTCAAAGAGACAAACTAAGATGTCAATAGGAGAACTTTAAAAGTGATATTAAAAAAAAAACTAATTTAATATGAATCCAAAATTATCGAATTCTTGTCATGTGTAAAAAAAAAATGTTTGGATGGTAGTGTCCCTTTTAGTTCTTAGTGTACATTAGTTCATCTTAGACATTTGTTAGTATTTAAAGAAAGACTTTAAAAAAAAGTTAGTTTTAGGAAATAGTTTTTAAATTTTTTTTAGTAACATAAATTAGGTATACCTGAAAATACAGTATTACCAGTGCTAGTTGTGAATAGCTAGTTAGGGTTAAATTGTCATTCAGGGCAGTTTCAGTGTTTTACATAAAAAAAGGCTAATCACAGCCCTACACACAGACGCACATATCTATATGCATATATATATACACACACATATTTATGTATACACTGAGTACATCCTTCACATTTTTGTAAATAATGTATGATATATTTTCATGTGACAACACTGAAGATATGGCCTTTGATTAAAAATGTAAAGAAGTGATTTCAACTTGTATAACGGTAAATTTGGGGGCCCCCAAAAATAACTCAACACCACATAAATGCGAACTGCTGGCAAAAAAGTCAGTACAGTCTTCTGGGGCTTGACCCCTCAGAATCATTTACCAGGTAGTAGGTAAAAAAAGGCTCTAGGCAGATAGGTAAACAGGCAAGGCCTCAGGTAGGCCCTATTTAGGTAGGCATACCCCCGTTAGATAAGTTAGTAGGCCCCAGGTAGGCCCCAGATAGGTTTGTGGGAGGCCCAAGGCAAGTAAATTGGTAGACCCCAGGTAGGTAGCTCCCAGTTAGGTAGGTTGATAGGTACAGTTGAAAACAGAATTTTACATACATTATAAAAAAGACATAAAATGCATGTTTTTTCCTCACTATCTGACATGAAAACAGAATAAAATTACCTGTTTTGCGTTTTTTTCTCAATCTACAGAAACAAATAAACCTACCTTTTTTAAGTCCCCAATTAGGGTTCCAAAATTTTTATATTTGCCCAAAAAGCCAGAATTTTCAAAGGGAATTTTATTACTTTTTTGCAAAGTCAAAATTTTTCATACATTTCATTGTAATTGGTACATTGCCCTTGAACGTATGACTGGTCAAACTTTGGACATCCTTCCCAAGCCTCAAAATGTTGTCGGAAACTTTGCCCCCCTTGCTGGCAGAACTGGGGTAACTGACCCCGGGTTGTAGGTCCCCCTTGCCCACCTACTTTTCAGCTTTGCCCTAAATTTTCAAAAGGTTTAATCATTCTTTTCGATGGTCCCCTCCAAAACATTGACTTGGGGTTTTCCTTAAACCACTTTTGAACCCCCCGCAAAATGCTCCAGTTCCTTTTCTTTTGGAAGACCCATTTCCACCCAAGCTTTAACTTTCCCGGCTATGTCTTGAGTGTTGCTTTAGTATTGACACATAGGGCGCCACATTTTTAAAAAAAGGCAAGGCTAAAACTCACTTTGCCCCCAGGTTAAAACATGGCAAAAAAGTGATTTTTTTAGACCAAACAGTTTCAACTTGCCCATAATCTTCTTTCCTTCCTGTCATCTATTTTGTGAAATGCCCCAGTCCCTCCTGTAGAAAAACAAAGCCACAACATGATGCTGCCCCCGCCACCATGTTTCACAGTTGGGATGGTGTGCGTAGGCTTCCAAGCTTCTCCCTTTTTCCTCCAAACGTAATAATGGTCATTATGACCAACAGTTTCCTCATACTACAGGACATGTCTCCAAAAAATCTAGGTTTTTGTTCCTGTGCACATTTGCAAACATTAATCTGGCTTTTATAATGTTTCTTTCGGAGTAATGGCTTCTCCCTGGCAGATTGGTCTTTCAGCCCCTGTTAACAGTACTCTTTCACGTGGATAATGACAAAATTTACCAGCTTTCGGCCCCGCATCTTTTGCTTTTGTTTTTTAGATTTGATATGCACGTGTTGGACCAAAGCACGTTCATCTCTGAGACACAGAATCCATCTCCTTCCTGAGCGGTATGATGTTTGGACATTTCCATCTCGTTTATATTTGCGTATAATTGTTTCTATAGATGAACAAGGCACCTTCATGTATCTAGAAATTGCAAGGATGATCCAGACTTGTGTAAGTCCAGAAACCCTGCTAATCTGAATACTATTCATTGTATATCGTCTCTGGGCCCTTTTAAATGTGCACTCTGGAAATCCCATTCTGTCTGTAACAAACTCACTACTCTTCATGTCCTGTTCCTCTCTAAGTCCCTCAACCTGCTAGCTCTCACAGAAACATGGTTACAGCAATCTGATACAACTTCCCTTGCTGCTCTCACCTATGGTGGCCTATACTTTACCAATACCTGAGAACAGGCAGAGTGGAGGAGTCGACATAATTATTTTTTCACACTGCACTTACCAACATTCCCCTCCCCCAAAACCCTCCCTCACTTTCCTCTCCTTTGAGGGCCACACCCTTAGCTCTTTTTTCGATTTTCCTCTCAATGGCGTTTATACAAACCCCCCCGGGTCACCTGTCAGTTTCTTTATCAATTTTTCGATGGGGCCCCCACTTTTCTCTTTCTGAAATACCAAAACTCATCATGGGTGATTAAAACACCTCATTGACAACCTATACTCCTTTTCACC
>JAODAL010082326.1:0-11611 GCA_025379985.1 Phyllomedusa bahiana
ACCAAATCAATATTTAAAGGCCCTAGAGTTTCTTTTGGGAGTTCTTTCCTCAATTTACCCAGAATTCGATAATTTGGGCCAAAAATGTTTCCCAAAGTAATTGTTGGATTGAATTAACAATGCATCCCCCTTTGGGAACAAAAATTTAGCCAAGTCTTCCATTTTTTAAACACTCTCATTATGACAAAAAAAAGGAAAAACCCTGAATTTGGACCCCTGGGTATGGCCCTTTGTAGAAATTTTTCAAAAAAAGGGCCCCTATTCCCCCACCCTTTAGATTTTATTTAAAATTTCTTAAGTTTTGATATTGACTTTTTCACTTCCACATTAGAATCACTTAAAACCCAAAAATTGGGACCCTTTTTAAACGTCTTTAAGCTGTAACAGCCATGATCATCCGTGCACGAAACCCATGGGGGTTTGGAGAAAAAGCGCAGAAAAAAGATACACCAATTTTTTTAACAAAAAAATCCCCCCAAGCAAAATCACAAACCTGAAAGTACGATGGAATACCCCCAAAAAACCTTACACATATAGGAAAAAAGGGCTTAATACCCCCAATTAATACAAAATTCTTTATTAGATAACTTAAAAAAAATACACACATGTTACAGAAAAAAGATTCCATAGTTGAATTCAAAGAGGTGCAAAAACTTTCAAATAAGTTACAAGATAGTGTATAGAACAAAGGGGGTAATTGGATAGGTGAAGGTAATTATGAGACTAGTACTCAGTTAAAAAAACTTTAGTGGTTGTATATCTTCTTAAAAAGACTTCTTTAAAGCCCTTATTCACCATTACTATACGTTAATAGATTATAATCCAAGAAAAATTCCCCATTTTTGTGTTGGTCCCTTATACCTCGGTCACCCGAGTAATTTCGCCCGAAAATGTTCCAAAAGGGGTTGAGCTAGCTGCTGCCAAGGTTTTTAAAATACTGAATCCCCAAATACCACATGTCTATAGTTGCCCAATCACTCCCTAAACAATTTGGATGGAAGCCCAGCGTTGCGCGAACTCCACTGCCCGACATCTGGAGCCCCGGCGTAGTGGCATGTCCCGGAAATCGCACTTCCGGGCATGCGCAGTATCGCATCGGGGGCGCCCCGGCGAGTTATAGGGCAAACCGCCCCACTATGGCGATGCGTGTAACACATTTTCCCCTCAAACAAAAACCCATTCCCGGGTCTGTATTAACACGTATCAGAAATCCATAACCAGTTATAGGGCACTCAGCCGCACACACGGCGCATGCGTTAAACGCATATCTCCACCACTGAACCCAATACAAGAAAACAGATCCAATTAAATGAATAATAAAATAATAATGGTGTGGGGGTAAAGTGTATTCATATACCCCAAACATCTAAATGCAATACAAATTAATGGATGACGTGCTCCCCGACACTTCCACCCGGGGGACAAGCAAACGCGAACTGTGCACAAAAATATCCCTGCACCCGGGGTAAGCGCAAGCGTCCCCCAACGCCGCCCCAGCTGTGGGGGGAAAAAAAAAGCATCAATCCCCTGCCCGTGTATAGTAAAAAAAACAAACTAAAACGGTGAATATTACATACAATACAACAAAGAAATAATAATAAAAATGTGTGTGAATGTACATAGGTGAATAGGATCGACAAAAAAATCGGAAATTAATAAATTCAAATATAATATATCAATTGGTATAGGTTATACAATATATCATCTATTCAAAGTGACAAAAAAAAAAAGGGGCCGTTTGCTATTTCTTGTACAGTGTTTTTTTCATTGAAATCTTCATTGTTTCCGGTGGTAGTGTTATGACGGTATGGGTATTGGAAAGGGAAAAAAAAGCTGGAAGCTTCTCAAACAAAAAAACGAGAAAATAACACAAATCTAAAAACAAATAATAAATACAAAATTATTAGCTCAAAGAAAGAAACACTGATTAAAACATAAAAAAATTATGGGAAGATTAGAAGAATCTATAGAAATGATGCATAGCCAATTTTTTCATTTAGGCCTACCGGCGCCATGGTGTTCAAGGTTATAATCCATTTACATTCTTTCTGCTCTAGTAATTTCTTCACATAACCCCCTCGAATGCCACAATGAATAGAATCAATCCCAATCACCTTAAAAGAAGTAGGATCACCATTATGATGTCTCAAAAAGTGTTTTGGGATAGTTTTTAATTGAGTGATATCCACACAATTCTTCACCGCCATGATGTCTCTGACATGTTCCCTTACTCGGACACGTAGTTCTCTTGTCGTCAACCCTACATAAAACTTAGAGCAACCACATGATGCCAAGTATACTACATTAGTGGTGCTACACGATATATATTGTAGGATTTTGTATACACGGTCCCCTGTTGCTTTTGGGAAAGGTTGAAGATCGGGACATATTTTTGACACGCCAGACAGTCACCACATGGAAAAAATCCTACTCTAGATTTAACAACCCCAAAGGGGTTCTTCTTCTCAGGTACATAATGACTTTTAACTAAAAAATCTTTTAGGTTGCGACACCTCCTTGCTGTCATTAGGGGACGATCAGTTAATGTCTTTCTCAGAGTTGATTCGGTCTGAAGTATTGACCAATACTTTGCCAATATTTCCCTCATTATGGACCATTGATTGTTAAAAGTAGAGATAAACCTAATATTTTGGTCCCGCGTTCTTTTTACATTTGCCATGATCACTGGGGCATACTGCTGTGGAAACTGCAGGAGGCCATCAAAACCAAGAGACGTGGCATGTTCATAAAAGGTGTCTGCCTTCTGCAAGACAATGCACCAGTTCACAAGTCATATGTTGCCCAAATAGAAGCATGCTCCTGTGGCTTTGACATTCTACCGCATTCCCCTTATTCTCCTGACCTCGTACCATTGGGCTTCCACCTCTTTGTAACAATGACGTTTTTTTTGAAAGGCAAGCATTTTCCAGACGTTGAGACTCTGATTTCTGAAGTCATAACGTGGCTTTTGGAGCAACCTGTCGACTTTTACAAGCAAGGTGTTTACAGTTGTTTAAAGATATGGGAGAAATGTATGTCCCTAGGTGGCACCTATGTAGAGAAGGACTAATAACTGTGCCAAGTTTCATTGCTCTCAGTCCACAGAAAGTGGGTCAGGGGAAATCTTTAATAAACACCCCTCGTAAAGCACAGTGAGCAATGTTAATAATAAAAGCAAAAAACACTACTAAGATTGCATTATGTTCTTCACCTTGGCTTCCAAAAAATGGATTTAAAAGCAATCAAAAAGCCTTGTCCACCCATATATTATAACAATAAAAATGTCAACTCTTCTTGCAAAAACAAAGCCCTTACACAGCTCCGTGCACAGAAAACTAAAAAAAAAGTTATCTCTCAGACTATGCAATGCAAAGAGGCGTTTTGCTTTTTGAATAAAAGTGTTTTTATTGTGTAAAAGCGGTAAAACATAAAAAAAAAAAATACAAATTTGGGTTTTTTTGTAATTGTATCGAACTGCTGATAAAGCAAACATGTCATTTTACCCGCACGGTGACCGGGGGTAAAAATTTAAAAAACCCTACCAGGATTGCTGTATTTTGCTAAAAAAACACCTCAAAAAAAAACCCTTTGAAAAAAAGCAAAAAAAGCTTTTTTAGGGGAAAACCCCCTTTAAGGTTCCAAAATAAAAAATTTAAACTCATCCCACAAAAAAAAAATCATTTTAAATTCACCCCCATTTACAAAAAAACCCGAAACGCTATGGGTATCAAACTATGACGACACAAAAACGCATTTCTATTGTGTAAAAGTCATAAAACATGATATAAAATTTATAGCATTGTAATTGTATCGACCTGGATAGTAAAGTTTTCCTGTCATTTATACTGCTTGGCAAAAGCTGTAAAAATTAAGCCCAAAAAGCAATGACAGAACTGCATTTTCTTCCCCCATTTTCATTGCCCAAGAAAAAAAAAAAACTGGGGAAACCCTTTATGCCCCCCAAATTGCACAATACACAGTTAAAATTATTAAGTGGTGTTGAATCTAAAAAAAAGATTTCGGGGAAGGGTTTAAACCTGTTCTGGAAATTTGGGGGCTTTTGCTAATTCAATATGGACTCCCCAAAAAATCTTCTTTCCCAAAAAACCCAAAAAGTGTCCCCCCAAATTTGGGGTGTTTTTTTTTTCCAAAACTCATTGAAAAAAATTTTTTTTTTAAAACATTTTCAACAAAAAAAAAAAAATTTTAAATAAAAAAAAAAAAAATTTTTTTTTTGCAAAGGGGTCGGAATTTTTTTTTTTTTCCCCATATTTTCAAAAGGGGTTAGCAAAATTTTTAAGGTTTAAAAACCAAAAGGGGTTGGGGCCAATTTTTTTCCCTTCCCCCTTTTTTTCCCTTTCAGGAGGGTGGGGGTTTAAAAAGATTCTTTTTTCCAGGGGGGTTGGCTTTTTTTAAAAGCACCTTTTTTTTTTTTGTCCAGGAAAACCCTTGCAAATGGCGCCTAAAAAAAATTTGTTATAAATTTCCCCCCCAAACCCCCAAATAATGCCCTTTTCATTTGGGGTTGAAAAAAAGGGAAAAGGGGGAACATTTTTTATTTCCCCCCAAAAAGGGTTTAGAATAAAATTTAATTGATTTTTCCCTTTAACCCCTATTTTTCCCCTAAAATTTTTTTTTGGAAAAAATTTTTTATTTTCCAAAAAAAAATCCAAATTTTTTAAATTTTCTTGGCAAAACCCCAAGTTTAAAAAAAATTTAAATACTGTTTTCCCAAATAAATTTAACCTTACCCCAAAATTTTCCTTTCCCCTTAAAAAAAAAGGACCCCAATTTTTAAATCTATTTTTCCCCCAAACCCTTTAAAGGAGAAAAAAAAATTTTTGAATTTTTAAATGTCCCTTTTTGAAATTTCGTGAAAAATTTTTTTAAAAGGGGGGGTTTTTAAAATTTTTTTAGCCATTTTCCCAACCAAAAACCCACGGGATTTTAGGTTTTCCCCAAAAACCAATTAAAAATTTTAATGTCCCCAGAATTCCCTTTTTCCAGAATTTAATTTTGGCCTAGTTGAAATTTGGGCCAAAACCCAAAAAGCCTCAAAGAGGAGGGGCCCACCTAACCGGGACCTTTTTGGGGGTCTCATAATTTCCCATAAACAAATTTTTTTGGGGTCCCAAATTTAAGGGGTTTTTTTGGACACCCTTTTTTGGAGCAAAAACCCTTTAAATTAAAAAACCTTTTTTCAAAAATTTAAACCCTGTATTAAAAATTTTACACCCCTTAAGGGGTAATTTAAATTACAGGGGTATATGAGTTAAAATTTGGGACCCCAACAGGGTTTTTTTTCACCTTTTTTTTTTTTTTTTAAGCATTTTTTGGCTTTTTAAAAAATTTTGGAAGTTTTCTTTTTTTTTAAAAAAATCCTAAATTTTGGGCTTGAAAATGTTTTAATTTTTTTCAAAAAGAATCTGGAAAAGGTTTACCCCAAAAAATTTTTGGGTTTTTGAAACCCTTCCAATTTGGGGGGGCAACATCCTACATGTGGGGTGAAAACTGTTTTGGTTTTGGAAATCCCTTTAAAAAAGCAATTTTTTTGGGTATTTTTTTAAAATACAAAAAAAAACCCCTTTTCCAAAAAACCTTTTCTTTTAAAAATTTTTTTGATCAAAATGTTTTGTTTGGGGGCGGGCCCACGTTTCAACCGGGGGGGAATTTTTCAAAAATTTTGGGCATTCCAATTCTTTTTTTTAAACCTTTCTCAATCGACCCCCAAACCAGGGCCCTCTCATTGGGGTAAAACCTTTTTTTTCCTTTTCAGGGGGGAAAAATTAAAAAAAACACCCCCCCTTCAACGGCCCTTTCTTTTTTGAAAAGCCTTTTGGAAGGGGGTGGGGAGGGGAACGGGAAACCCCCCAAAATTTGGGGAAGGGAAACCCCCTTCCCCTTTCCCCCATATAGGTTAAAACAATGTACACCAAGTATAAGGGGTATTTTTTTTCTGCACAAAAAAACATTTCGGGAAAAAACGTTTTTTCCCAGGGGTTTTTGCCACTGGAAAGGGGGGCTGGGCAAAAACGGGTAAATTAACTTGAACCCCAAAAGGGGCCCCCAAAGGGCACAAATACTCCCCAAAAGGGCAATTTTTTTAACTAACGGGAAATTTAAAACCTTTTTAATTGCTTTTTTTCCCTACATGAAAACAAAATTTAAGACCTCTCTTTAAACATATTTCCCCCAAAATTTTTTGTTTTAAGTTAGAGGACTTAAACTAAAACCAAAATCGGGCAGTCCTTTTTCTTTTAAAATTTTAAAACCTTTTTTCAATTGGAGCCAAACCCGGGGCCTTTTCCGGGGGTTTAAAACCGGGGAACCTCCATTATTGGGTTTGAGTTCCCCAACCGGCGTGCCCTTCCCTTAAAATGGGGCTTGTTTTTTTTGGGAAGCCGGGGGAAAAAAACCCAAAATGGGGGAAATTTTCCTTTCCCCATTGGTTAAACCAAGAAACCGGGTTATAACGTAATTTTTCCCAACAAAATTTTCAAAAAAAAAGGGTTTAGGCTAACCTGGGTTGAAAACCTTGGCAGGGCTCCCCGGGAAAATGTAATTAAAATCCCAATGAAACCCCACACGGGGGCCGGGGCACCGGGGGGGGCGGCACATTAGGGGCAAAAAGGGAAAATCCCACAACGGGGAAACCCCTAAAAAAAGGCATTTTGCTATCTATCAAACAAAAAAAAAAACTTTGAAAATCTCTTCAAAAAATTTTGATCAAAAAAATTTTTAAAAGCTGCCCACGATTTCCCAAAGTGTTTTTTAAAAAATCGGCAGCCCCTATGCTATCAAAACCCTCTCAATCGAGCCAATAGGCCTCTCACGGGGTTTAAAACCGACCCCTTTTATTCAGAGAAAAAAAAATAAAAAACCCCCAACCTGCAAGCTGCCCTTTTTATGAAAAGTTGGGGAGAGTGGGGGGGGGACAAAAACCCCAAAAGGGGAAGCCCCCCTTTCCCCTTCCCCCATATGGGTTTTAAAATCAATGTACACCAAGTATAACTATGTTTTTTCACACAAAAAACTTTTCTGAAAAAACGATGAAAACCCTGTGGGCCACGGCGGGGCTGCGGCAACATGTAAATATACATGTACACACACAGCCCCTTCCCAGCGGCAAACTACTGAAAAAAGGGGCAATAACTATTTGGGAAATCCCTAAAGAAGATTTAGGGTTATCTATCATCCCTTTAAAAAACCCTTTGGACCCCTCGGTTCACAAAATTTTTATCAAAAAAAGTTTAAGCGCCCACGATTTCAACTTTGATCTAAAAAACGGGCAGTCCTATGCAAATCTTTACCCCCTCACCTCACGGCCTTCATAAGAAGGGCGCTTGCAGGTTTGGGGTTTGTTTTTTATTTTTTCCCCTCTGAAATAATGGATTTTGGGTTGACCCATTTTAGGGGCCCTTTGATTGGCTCTTTTGAGAGGTAAAGATAGAAATAGGACTGCCCGGGTTTTTGGAGTTTCACTTTAAAAAAGTCGTGGGCAGTTTAAAACCCATCTTTTGTCTGGCGGGAGACATTTTGCCACACATGCTACAGTTTGCAATGAGAGCACCCGGGCGGGAAAGCCACCCCTCCTGCCTTCGATTTACTCAGTTTGATCTTAATAGTTCATGGGAGCAAAGGGGTTAAATACCCCCGGGGGGGAGCTCAGTCCAGCCCCGGGTGATGTGGCTGAGGGCCGCAGTAATATACCGCTGGGGCCCACGTCACGAACAAGCGGGGGGTTTGGTTGTAAAGTTTGCACGGGTCGGGCCCGGATGCACCCATACGTCCATTGCGGGAATGCCTTCCGCCCAGGACGTTGGGTAAAGTTTAATATCGGGAAGGGGGTTTGGTGTGTTGGGTTTTTTAGAAGAAGTTATTAGGGGGTTACCTAACATAAGGCCCCCCAAAGCCCTGTCAGAAATGGACGGTCCCAAAAAAAATTTTATTTCGCAAAAATTTTTTCGGAAAAATTTAAAAATTTTTATTAGATTTCTAAGCCCTCTTTAAAGTCATAAAAAAAAAAAAAACATTTAAATTTAAAAATGCCAAAACCCACAGTGGACTATGGAAATGCTAGTTATAAAAATATTTTGCAGAATTAATGCAGGGCTCTGTCCAAAAAAGATCAGAAATTTCTAATCTGTTTTTCAGGAAAATTTTTGAACTTTTAAAATGACAATTTTTTCCCAAATTTTCCCGAAATTTTGATAATTTTTTTTTCAAAAAAAAGGGTTGGATAAACAAAAATGGGCTTTTCAATGTATCAAAAAGAAATTAATCCCTCAACCCACATGAATGGGGAAAAGTATCAAAAAGTTATTCCACCCTAAAATGAAACCCTTTCCCGAAATTTTAAAAATTTGGGGCTCTGTCCCAAAAAGGTTCAAAACTGGTTTCGGCCCGTAAGAGGGGTTTAAATTTTAGGTTTAAAAAGAACCAGTTTTTTGGGGGGGATTTTTGGCGCCCAATTTTTCAAAAATGCTCTGTTGCCCCCCTACAAACTGTAAAATCAAGTTTTGCTTTTGGGTTTACTTTTTTCGTCTGCAGAAAGCTTTGCTGGTCTTTGCTTTCTAAAATTTGATTTAAGGAAAAAAATTTTAAATTAAAACCCATCAATTTTAAGGGAAAGATTTTCCCCCTTTTAGTTGTGCTTTTAAAATTTAAAACCTCCCTTTGGGAAATCCTGACTTCTTGGGGAACCCAAATGACTGAGAAAAAAGGAGGGGAAATTTCCCCGTAAAAGCAGGTGGTTCAACTCAAAATGGGGTTGTTCCAGTTATTTTGTTGAAGCCTTTTATGGCGTCAGGTTCCCCTAGTGGCAGTTCCCAGAAGACATGCTAACTGAGAAAGCGTGGCATGTGCCCGTGCAAAAAACGTAGTACCTTTGTTTTTATTTCTTTTTTGCTTTATTTTTTGTTTTTTCTTAATGACTGTTACTTTGAAATTAAAACTGAAAATAATTTTTTGGGGGCCCCTTTTCCCCCTTTAAATCGGATTCAGCTAAAATTTTTATTAAATTTTTGGGTTTTTATAAACTTCGTTTGGCGCCGATTCCTTTCCTTTTTTTTAATTTTTAATCCAATTCAATTTATTAGAAAGAAGGTAAGGGAAAGTATGAAGGGTGAAAAGGGAAAGGGTTTTCATTGACCTTATACCTTTGATTAGCAGTATTGTGCAGAATACATTAATAATAATCTATATGAGATCATCTTGGTAAATGAATCTGATTTTCACACTTCATTGAGAATTATTCTATTACATTTTTAATATAAAGATAAAACAAATTAAATAACAAGAACACAAATAATTATAATGCTTTAATTTTGTAGATAACATACAGATTGCAATTTCAAAGTGTTGAAATTAATTTAAACAAGCTTTTCATGTAGCAGTGCTATTTCTAAAACACAGGTATCTTGATCTAAAAGACAACAACAATGGTATTATTAACATGCCAGACTCAAGAAAAACAGTGGCACAAAGTGCTTGTGCCAGCTGGCGAATGAGTCACATGAAATATAAAGTGAACAAAAACACAGTAGGCTAAAAATATTGCTTTTTTTTCAATGTAAAAACCCTTTTTAAAAAATTTGGAAAAAAAACGCTTTAAAATCTAGATAAATTTTAAAATTATATTCTAATCTGTAATTACATGATTTATTATTCATGTGTTCGTACATGGTGGTATAAATGTCGAAAAGTAATGTCTGTGAAAATAATCTAATTTGTAGAAATATGAGGCAAATGTTTCATACTCTGACTTTTTGCTCAAGTGTTTCTGGGAAAAATTTCTATTTAATTTTCAGTAAAAAAAACTAGAGATTTCGGACAGTTTATGGGATTGAGATTTAACAGATTTCAGTTGATTCTGAGGAAATCTTTGTCTACACCCTTGTTTCTTTCATACACACGTAGACTGTTTTCATTTAAAGGGGGTTTTTCGTTTCAAAGATTTGGGTTTTAAAATTTAAAAAATCCCTTTAAAAAAAAGCAGCTTGCAATAATGTTCATTACAAATGTCCACTGATTTTGAGTTATCCCTTTTTTTAGTTTCATCAGTCCTGAAATCCCCATAGCACTACCTTTGATCTTTATCTCACTGGCTGTCAGTGCTGAGACTTTTGTTTCTGAATACGGTCAGAGCACAGAGCCCCTCCCCACAGATGCTTCTGTGGGGAAAAGGGGAAAGGGGGGGGCCCCTGGGTTCGTGTCTGTTGGTTGACCCTGTGTGTGCCTCTCCCCCCTGCTCTCTAACAGATTGAGGTAAAGGGGGAAGGGTGACTGTAGTCAGAGTGTGACAGAAATGAAGTGGTTTTTAAATCATGAAATTCTGTGGGGCTCCCGACTATACTAATAGAACAGACGGGGGGCATGAACAGTTCATACTCCTTCCTGCCTGCTGTATTATGACAGATTGATTATAGAACTATTCACAGCTGCCCTGTGTTGTTCTGAAGGGGTTTTTTTGTTGTTGCTGGAGATGTGGAGAGTTGTATGCTAAGCAGGGGGTATAGGAACACTTACATCCCCCCTGCTCTGCTATTAGCATACACAGCTTCACAGACCTCTACACACTCATAGATCAGCCCTCTCCTGTCTCCGTGGATGTGACAGTGCAGCTGATCCAGCAGCTTGCAGCAGACCTAGGCAGGCACACACAGGGTTAACTCTGGCAGCAAACCCCCTCGCCCTCCCTCTGCTGTATAGAAGTTATGGAGTAGAGCTTTCTGTGTGCTGAGGGAAGGGGGGAAGAGGGAGGAGAAGAGGCAGACAAGAAGCACGCCCCTAAATTAAAAATCCTTTGCTGCCAGAAGCATTGAAGTAGGCTGAAAGCTTGTAATGAGACAACTCCTTTAAGTATTGTACTTTCAATATCAGTCAACTTCAATTCAAATTATAGCAATTCAATCAATTGCAGGTTGTCCAGTATCTGCAAAAAAAAAAAAAGAAAGACCCCAGCCCTTTCCCTAACTCTAATCGCACCCCTAAATGTAGGGATTATCTGAGGAATATCTGGACTAACCCCCCTCGGGGTTCCCCTTATATTCCCTAGATGGTGCCCAAGATGTGAGCCCAGATGTGCCCCAGATGTTCTCCAGCTGCCTGGTGGTATTTATATGCACTTTGGAGGAATTTGGCTGCTATAGGTGATTTCTGGAGGCCCGAAAACACATCCATAGACTTTAACCCATTCCCGCAGCAGCGTTTTTCCTCCTTGCCTTTAAAGATTCATAACTTTTTAATTTTTCTGTACATATAGATATATGTGGGATAAAATTTACTTTTTACTGGTACCATTTATTGTACCATTTAATGCACTAGGAATTCCCAAAAATGTGTGGTGAATGTGAATAAAACCCCATTTGTGCCATTTTTCAGGGAAAGGGGGCAGGAAGTTTGTTTTTAGGGAGTTCACTGTGCAGTACTGTAACGGCTTGGAGTAGTGGATCACCTGGACCACCGCAAGCGTGGGATGGACTTGCCGCAGCGGGATTCCACCAGGTCGCTACCCCTGATGTGACTTGGTTGCGGAGGCAGCCGAGGTACAACGCAGTACAGAATCGGCAGACGAATTCGTAGATGGGGACGGGCCAGAAAGTCGGCAGGT
>JAODAL010082327.1:0-11611 GCA_025379985.1 Phyllomedusa bahiana
CCCACAGCCTCGGTTGGTTTAACAAACCCTCAATTTGCTTTTGACCCACCGGTTTTGAGAAAGAAAAAAGGATTTTTTAGCCACGCCAGATACTCTCATCTACAGACAACGCTGTTTCAGGATTTTTGTCCCTCTTCAGTGCAGAGTAGAGAAGATACTGGCTGGCTGTGTGGGAGGCCTCCCACACAGCCAGCCAGTATCTTCTCTACTCTGCACTGAAGAGGGACAAAAATCCCAAAACAGCGTTGTCTGTAGATGAGAGATACTGGCTTGGCTAAAAAATCCATTTTGCTTTCTCAAGACTCGGTGGGTCAAAAGCAAATTGAGGATTTGTTACAACCAACAGAGGGTGCTGTGGGCTTCTCAGCCCCTTTCCCATAATGCCTTGTGATATGAAACATAACTCACAAATTTGGTATTATCAAAATTGTAGCAAGCTCCGGAATACAGATAGCATGTCACTTATACTAAACAGTGAACTCCATAAATGCAAAACCTCTGCAAGAATGTCACAATTGTATTTTTTTTCACGTGCGCCCCACATAGAATTGTTTTTACAGCTTCCCAGTACATTACATGGTAAGGTTAATGGGCACCATTAAAAGAACATCTTGTCCCACAAAAAGCAAGCCCTTATACGACTGTCGACAGACAAATAAAAAAAAGTTATGGCTCTCAGAAGAGGAGGATCAAAAAAAATAATTGATGTTGATTGATGATTTATAGAAAATAAAAGAAAAAAATGAATCAAATAAAGGATTCCTTTACAGCTTCTGGCAAAAAAAATAAAGAGAAAAATAGGCGCAACATTGCCATTCATAGCAGGAACATGGTAAGGGCAATGCCACTATACAAAGCACGTTTTGGATTGCCCCAGTGAACAACGCTTAGAGTACTTAACCCTCGGGACAGGGCTTGTAAACACTGCTTGTAAAATAAATAATAATTTGTAGCCTGTTATTATTTACTGCAGCCAAGGTATTCCCTGCAACTGTGTAGCTGCCATCATTAATGAGCATTAATCCTAGATTAGAGAACATACTTGGCACTAGAAAACTGAAATCACATTTTGTTGATGCCTATTTTTCCCCCTTCGTAGTAGTTGAATGTGTGCTTATCCACTAGAGCTTTGTGGAAAAGCCTCTATTGAGAAGAGATTTAGCTGACAATACTTATGTACATAACATGCATTTGTTTTGTACACTTTTTTCCAGTGAGCTAATTGGTTTGTAATTTCCAACAGATGGAGTTGACCCAGCCAGAGGACGATATAAAATGCAGGCAGTTCAAACCTGTCATGGGAAACATCAGCGTATAATAATTTAGTAAATTTATACTTTGCAAACACGTGATTCCTTCTAATATAGTCTGTATTATACTAAACAATCAGTCATGACACATGTAAACAATCATTGTGCGAATCTATAATACTGCACATATAAAAGCATTGGACCATGCAGTGCCTCTGGGGGGGCCTGTGTCATTCTTTATCCATGGCTGCTGTATTACAGAGGTGTTCTCCTGTATAAAAGAAAATAGTGCCATCCAAGTGGCAATAACGATAGCTCTATAACCTATAGGGACTTAATAAACTGCTATTCTGGTGTGGTAGAAAGCATTTCTCATAGAATATAAAAAAATATATATTAAGTGAGTTATTTAGTAGCCCGATTTCTGTAATGTTGTTAAATTTACTTGCTGCTAGTATTTCTGGAAAAAAAATATTGAAAGCTTTTAGTCTATTGTTGCTACAGATCTATTTGTCTTTTCGTCAAAACCTGCAGCATTTCATGCCAGTTATGAAGCACTAATATCAGACAAGAATGATATATAAAGGACAGTGCTGCCCACTGAAAATATTGGGCAACAAGACTTCATTGGTTGCAGAAATGAGCTAGTTAGTTAAAGGGACTTTTTAGTCAGACTTTTGTTAAATTCAATATTCCTGTAAAACTATTTTTTCTCTTAATTTTTGCTGTTTATTTTTATTTTTTATTTCAGCTCCTAAAATAAAAATTTTCATATAAAAGTTCCCTTCTCTAGTGTTAAATAAAGACTAAAACTCCGAAATCAGGGAGACAAATCTCATTTTTCCTGTTGTGCTACAAGAAATCCTTGCATGTCACCCATCCATTGAAAAGGAAAACATTTTTTAAAGCTTGAAAGGTAAAAAGGGGGCAAAAAAAATAATAAAAAGGACGGGGTGGACTCCATACCCCAAAAGATTAGCAAGTTTTGGGTTTTATTTAGTTTAGAAAAAAAGACGGCTTTCGGGGGGGACTAATAAAAAATGTTAAATACATAAAAGGTAAAATTAGAGATCTCTCCAAGATTTTTTTAACCAGGACTGTATCAAAAAGGGGGCCCCCCATCTTTTGGGGAACAAAAGTTTCACATAAAATAAAAAGGGGTTTTTTAAACTGCTAGGGCAGGAACGTGGAATTCTCTGCCAGGGGACTGTCATGGTGAAGTCACTAACAATTCAAAAAGGGTTTGGATGCATTTTGGACGAAATAATATAACAGTTATAGTGTCTAGGATGGAGGGGCATTGACCGGGAAAATTTTTCGTTGCCAATTGGAGGGGGGAAAGGGATTTTCCCCAAAAAAGAGGGCAATTGGCTTCTCCCTCATTGGGGGTTTTTTTCCTTCCCTTGATCAACAACTTAGCATAGCGGCTGAACGGATGGGGTCTTGTCTTTTTTCGGCCCTTACAAACTATGAAAATAATTGGGGGGAGGGTGGGGATAAAAAACAGGGGCAACTTTTAAGAAAAATCTTTTTAGTGGCTAAAAAAGACTTCGGTTCACTTTCCAGCAGGACAATGACCCTAAACCTACAGCCAAACGGAATGGTTTAAATGAAAGCATATTTATGTGTTATAATGGCCAAAAGTCCAGAACTAAATCCCATTAAGAAAACTTCCAGCCTCTAAATGTGCAAAGTTCATAGAGACATCCCCCAACAGACTGCATCTGCCATTGCAGCTAAAGGTAATCCTACAAAGTATTGCCTGGGTGCTGGATACATATGGATGGCACCACCCTTTTTTTTTTTTTTTTTTTAAATTTCCAACAATTTGGAAAAGCACGTAACCTTTTTTTACACTTCACAAATACTTGCTACTTTGTGTTGCTCTCACATAAAATATCCATCAAATACATTTCAAAAAGCTTCCAAAAGCTTGTTTGGCCAACGAGGAATGATTAAAAATAGAAGAAAACAAGCGTACTTACCTCCTGGACACTCCAATTCCATCCAGTTGGCCTTCCCATTCATCTCAGCTGCAGTAATGAAGTTCATCGTTCACATGACAGTTGCAACCAATCACAGGACATAGCGGCACAGCACTGAGGTTTTTGGGGCCCTTATGGCGCAACGTCATGTGAAATGATAACATTGCGCTGAGCCCGAATAAAGGAAACTCCACCAGGAAAGGAAAGGGGACACCAAAGGAAAAATTTTTTTTTTTTTTTTATTATGCCTTGTTGAACAAACCAGTTTTTGGAACTTCCTTTAAGTTTGTTGCTGTAACGTTTAAAAAAAAAGGAAGGGGTATGAATATTTTGAAATCCGCATACAGTGGGTTGCAAGTGTGGAATCCACATTTTATTAATTGTTTTACTGAAGAACATTTGTAAATCTGGAAAAACATAAGTGACATGCAATTTATTGATGCGGTCTGCATTTGCATGCTGCTTGCAGACTGATGGCTAGACAGGACGTGGATCAAATATGCTGCAAAATAAACTACTTGGGAGTGAAAATCCACTGTGAAATCTGAGGGTATTGCCTCAAATTTCCTATGCAAATCTGCAACAGAATGTTCCTATGGAAAAAATTTGCTAGGTCAATGTGGCTTTATTGTGCCACCTTTTACTGAGTTTCCACCAAATTATAGAATAATTAGCAAAGCTGAAAGCATGGATGGAGCAAGCATTAATCCTTTTATACAGCAGATACATCATCTTAGAAACAAGTGTAGTTTTTTCTTATGAAAAAAGCCACAAGCTAGCAAGGGGAGTAGATCTACACTGGCAATCAACCTATTATAAAAGCCTTTGTCTAGAGCAGGGGTGGGCAATTATTTTCCCAAGGGGCCGCATGAGAAATTGGGATGGTTTTAGAGGGCCGGACTGATATAGTTAACTGGACGTATTATGTGGACGTGCTGACTGGCACCGTATTACTTGGATGTGCTGACTGGCACCATATTATCTGGACGTGCTGCCTGGCACCTTATTACTTGGATGTGCTGACTGGCACCGTATTATCTGGACATGCTGCCTGGCACCTGGCGTATCTGGACGTGCTTCCTGGCACCAGGTGAATCTGGACGTGCTGCCTGGTGCCAGGTATCTGGACTGCGCCTGCGCCAGGTGGATCTGGACGTGCTGCCAGGCACCAGGTGTATCTGGACGTGCTGCCTGGCACCAGGTGTATCTGGACGTGCTGCCTGGAACCAGGTGCATCTGGACGTTGCTGGCACCATGTACTGGACGTGCTGCCGTGCTCCTGGTGTATCTGGACGTGCTGCCTGGCACCTGGTGTATCTGGACGTGCTGCCTGGCACCTGGTGTATCTGGACGTGCTGCCTGGCACCTGGTGTATCTGGACGTGCTGCCTGGCACCTGGTGTATCTGGAAGTGCTGCCTGGCACCAGGTGTATCTGGACGTGCCGACTGGCACCTGGTGTGTCTGGACCTGCTGACTGGCACCAGGTTTATCTGGATTTGGACAATAGACGGGAGCAGGACAGGGTGGAAATATGCACAGTACACTATGCACTGAACGTTGCTTCTGCAGAGGCAGATTTAACTACATGGCAGGCAGGCAGGCAGGCAGGCAGGAAGGACTCTCTCTGAAGTCATGCATCCCGGCCGATACCGTTCAGCTGCACAGTGTTCATTGCGCCAACGGGTGTGCGATCAGACCCTGCAGCGGCGCGCAGCCAGACACGTAATGACAGCGCGCTGCTGCAGGGGGCGGGGGCGCGTGGTACCCGATGTAACTCTGGTACCACTGCAGCTATGGGCTTTTCTCTGGGCAGTAGCTCTGGTCCCTGTGGTCTTTCTAGGTACCAGAGCCACAGAAAGATGTTTGTTTGAGCTCCGCACGGAGCCGATGACGGGAGCAACACAGTAAAGCATCTGCTGTCAGCAGTGTACATACGGACACCCCCCAACTCTGAGCCAAGACGGGCGGGCCAGTCAGAGACAGTAGGTCAGGTCTGGTCTAGCAATCAAGAAAATACAGACTGCTATAAACCTCATTTATGGTGGATTGATGTTATTAATGGTTTCATTTAAACAAACATATTGATCTAATATAATCATTCCATGTCATGACAGTGGTTTCCAACCACATTTGGCTCGCAATTAAGAATTAGATGACATGATATAGGAGTCCTGAGTCATGATCCATACACACTAATTACAACATGGCATGCACATTTTACACTTTAGCCATTGTGTGATTGAAGAGATCACAATCAAAAGCCTAAAACTACTACTACTTGTACTAGGTGCAAAATTTCACACTTAAATTTTTTTAGCATGAAATTTCCCTTTCCCGTTTCATGTTTTTCTTTTTTAGCCCCTGCCCTTAAAAAAAAAAACGAAAAACAATTTCGGGGGGTTGAAAAGTGGCTTCCCTCCCTCACTAAAAAGGGGGTTCCCCCAGCACACCGCATAAAAAAAACAGGGTTGGAACCTATGACATAAGGGAAACTAAATCAGATTCTCAACAATGTCCAATTCTACGAAGTACAATGTATATTCTCTACACACCCTACTTGCATAACCCCGAGCTTTTAAATCTTTTTATAAAGGGGCTGCAAACTGAAGTCAAAGTACACAAGGTTTGAAACCTTAAGGTTTTTAAAAGTAAGAATTCGGGGAAGGGTTTTTTTTTTTAAAAGTATACCTGGGCCGTTTTGTAGGAGCAGGTTTCCCCCCCGGTTTCAACAAAAGGTGGGGTTTTTTGCCTTGAAAGGACTTTTTTGGGGGCCTTCAAAAATTTTGCCCTGTCCCCTGCTTTTTTTATTTTTTTTTCCCTTTCTTGCGCAGCTCTTATCTCCTCTTCAATCATTGATAGTGTTCTTTGCTTCTTTGATCTCAGTTTAAAAGGTCCTACTGTTATCTCAGGTTCTTGTGTTGCCAAAATAGAAGCAGTGCTTCTTAGTTCAGCCGCTTGGGAGTACTTGCTGAAGTAACTTTTATACCTATTTTCTTCAGTAGGATCTTCATCCATGAAAAGAATTTAAAGAAAAAAAGGTTTCAAAAGCTTTAGCTTTTAAAGGGGTTTTTAAATTTTCCTGTAATCTTTGGTGTCACTGTAACTCCTCTAGTCTCTTGCACCGGCGAAGAAACCTGAGGTGGCTGAAATAAGGTGTCATCCTTCCTATTTGGGCTTAGAGGTCCTGTAGTATCACTTACGATCACTTTTTGTTCTTCTGGATTCTCTTTGGTTTCATTCAATTTTTTCCCGTTAAATGTTCCGTTTTCCGGGTATCTGACAAACCCTTTCTTTTTCAGCAAAGACTTGTTTGGGTTACATTATGTTTCCAAAAAAAACCAGCCTTTGGGATTCCCCAACTTTATCCCTGGGAAAAAACAGATTTATTCAGCCCGGAGGGAAAAGGGGGAAAAAAAACCTTGATCACTAAATGACTTGGAAACCCCCTCCACTGAGTAATCAGCTGTATCCTTAAGGGGTGTTTGAGGCTGTGAAACTTCCCCCAGTGAATGATCATGTAGGGTATTTATAGTTTCATTTTAATTTCACCCCCCGTCCCATTTATATTGTCCATACAAAAAACAAATTTTAAAGGGGGTTTTTCCCCAATGAGTGTAGTTTTCCCGCGATTTTTAAAAAAGACAAAAACCCTTTTAAACCCCGAGTCCAGCTCTTTTGGCAAAAAGAAAACAGTAACATGATTTAACAAAACGGTCCCGAAATTTTCAACGTAAAACAACTTTTCCACGGTTAGGGGTTGCTTTTGGCCCTTTCAAAATCAGGGTTTTCTGCTGATGTTTTCCTAGACAGCTCTGCTGATGATTGGGGCTTCCAGAAGTGCAGCCCCCTTTTTTTACTCCACCAAAGAGATCCATCAAACACAACCCCTTTTCCCCAAAAATGAACTTGAAAGGATGTTCCCCCTAGACAGAAAAAATTGAGGTTTATGGGGGTTTTTGGGTTTTTAAATTTTTTAAAAAGGCTTCAAATGAAAAAAAAATTGGGTTTTAACCCGGATCCCCTTTTGGGGTCCCCTTAGATTTGGGCAGGGTTTGTATTTTCCATATTCAAAAACTGTTTCCCTTCTGATATAAGTCTATTTGCCAGAACCCAAAGTCTTTTCCCTTTTTTTGGAAGTCACCTGTAAGTACAAATGTTTTTAAGGGTTGGTTTTAAAAAGGAAAGATGATACTTGCTGCTGTCTTTGTTTCCGCTCTTTATACCTCAGATGTGATTCCAGATGCTCAGAATCTAATTGTTCCTCTATAGTTTTCTCTTGAGGTGGGTTCCACCACTTAGTCGCAATACTGGGGTTCTTTTTACTGCTTTAAATTTTGATGATTTTTAAATCTCTCCTTTTTTGAGCTCAAAACTTTTCCACAAAGGCCTTAAATTTCTTAACCCCCGTAATGTTTCCCCCTCATTTAGATTTTCAAATAATTTTGATGGCTTTTTTTCCTCATGAAATGCTCGGAGCTCAAACTTTGCTTCTTTTTTTAATAACCCTTTTGGGAAAGGGTTTAAATAAACCAAATTCTAGAAGATCTCCGTGAACTGTTTGAAGAATCTGGGCTTGCTGGGTGTGTAAATACATCAGTGTGTTTTTTAAATTTTCAACCCCCCTTTAGAAAACCAAAAAATTTTAATTGGTTTCCATGTTCCTCCCCTCGATTCCCCAAAACCCCTACTTTGGGGGGGGCTTATGGTCCACTGCTATTATTTCTATTTCAGGAGAGGAACAAACATTTGTAACACTGACACAATGACCTGAGCCATCAACAATTATAGTAGTAGTAGAGATTGTCGATCATGGGAAAAGGGGACCCATTAAAAGGGTTATCGCGCAATCACAACATTTTACTTCCAGGACTTCATCTAAATTTTACTTTTTTGCAACATCACTGTCTAATGATTCATGTCTGTCTTTAAGTCCATTCTGGTTTGTTGGTGTAGTGAGCAGTACATTTTGATTATCTATTATATCTGGAGTAACTAACACAACTCCTTTAGGCTCTGAGGAATGAATTTCTAACTCCATTGTCTCACTGCTAGTTAGGATAATATCTATAGGCTTGGATTTATTGGCACTGTTTTGATCTTGATCCTTCTTCAGCTTAATTTCATCCTCTGGGATTTGTGGTTTCTAAAAATAGTAGGAAAAAAAGACATTTAAGAGATTAGGAAAAAAACTATAACAAATATCTAAATCAGACTTTTCCACAAAAAGACACACTCCCACAATGTTTCAATTAAGGTAAGAGTGCCAGGAATTAGGATCTTGATCAGAAATCCAACAGCACATAAGAACTGAAAATTTACAAACCCAAAATTTTTAAATGATAAAAAAATGTGTTTTTTCCCGTTTTGACACAAAATGAATAAAACCCCCTTCAAGCCTTTATCCAATTTTGGAGCGCTGCCTATTTAACCTATGGGCAAAAAAGTGAGATTTAGACCTAAAGAGTTTTCATACATGTGACCCAAAGAGTTTATCTTCACAATAAATTATTTATTTTATGACGTTTTTTAACAAATCCACAAAAGCCTTTACAGTACTGCACTGTCATAAATTTCCCTTTTCTTTCCTTTCCCCAATCCATTTGTGCTTTTCCTAAGCCATGCCTAAAACTTACCTCCTTACCAAAATCCTCCTCCCCATTCTGACAAGTTCACCTATACTATGTTACCTTTGCTGCTGCAACCAAGGCTATGGCCCATATACAACCTCACCTGATCTCTCACCACTTAAATCTGCTGTGACTAAGTTGCTGCCCTCACACAATCACTGTACGCATTCATCTGTATTGAGAAAGTAAGTGGCTGGGTGTTTGCCAAAACTCAAAACAAGATTTTTCTACATAAGGTAAAATTCCCCTCCCCTTTTAATTGTAAAACTTTGGGGGATGCCCTTCCCCCAAAGCTTTTTTTCTTGATTTTTACTTGTTCTCATTTTTTTTATCTCATATGTTTTTTTCTTGGAATATGTTGGCACAGTAACAAAGATGATCATCAATATCATCACTATTAGGTTTACCAATATCTGTATAACAATACCTGTGTCAAAATAGAAAATTTAAGAAATAGAAATCAAAATTAGGGTGCGTCCCCAAAGCATGGCAAAATACTTTTTTTTAACCATTTTTTTTTTATTTTTAAATGAATGGGTGTTAAGTAAACAATCTCAGGACAGGATGCTGGTAAATTCTTTACATGCCTTGGTCGTCCCCAGGCGACAACATATGACCTGCCATGTGAGAGCAGTATTACAAGTCACTTCACAGAGTCTTTTTGTTTTGTCTGCTGTCTACTATCACATAAACAACATTTTGAAATGTAAAACTTTAGATCTGTTTTAAGATATTTCCACTAATATATATAAGAGTGAATTTAATAATATACATATCTGATTTTTTTCCTTTTTACAATCTATGCATCTATAGTACTTATCATTTGTAAGGGCAACTGTCTAACATGATTTCATAGATAGGAACCAAATTAGTTGAGAAACAGAGATGCAAGATAAAGGTGAAATGTCAGGATCTTTTCAAGGCGACATGTCGACAGAATACTGCACTTGTAAAATAAAATGTAGTTTTGTTTGAAATATAAAAAAACAGAACAACCCAGCCTAGTGCCGACATTCAAGATGCTTACGTGTTTCAGATTGAAGACCTTATTTACAGCATACATTAAAATCACTTAACATATTCACAACTTAAAACCATGAGAGACCAATCAGGATCCAATGTACGCAGACACTCCTCTTCATAGAGGACATGCCAGGTATACATACTAAGTACGATCAAAATGAGAAAGCATTTATCTTCATAATGTTTAGTACTGCCTACGAAGAAACCATCAACTGTTAAAGTAAACAAGGCCTTTGGTTATTTTTTTTAACGATTTTTCATATCACTATCAATATTTTTAAAAATTCTTCATTTTGGGCACTAGGCCTAATATTAGTTTAACACTTCCTGTTCTGTAGAGAACTTTTTAGCATTCTCCTAATTACACTGATTACACTGAAAGGTGACACCAATGTGTATACATAACACAGGACCCACCAGTCACAATAGGAGATTGTCACAGTTCATCCTCTTCCCTCCCTGCACAGTGAATTTTTCCCAGGTCACAAAGCGTGCCTAGAAAGCACTCCTATAGAAGTCAATGGGAGTGATCCAATTCACAGGCTCCTTTATCCATGACACTGCTTTAACCCCTTCCCGACATTGGTCGTATGCATACGCCCTAGCGGGAAGTGACTTTCCGCAAAAGGACGTATGCATACGCCCTGGCGATCGCTCGGGCTTGCGGGCGAGCCACGCGCGATCGCGACATGGAACCAGCGGTAAATTACCGCTGACTTCATGTCCCATCACCCCCGGCCGGAGTGAAAAACGCATCATTACCGCAGCCTGTCATGGCCGCAATAATGAAGCCGCAGGCAGGAGGAGTGAGCTCCCCTTCCTACGATCGGCGAGGCAAGCGGCAGAGATGCCGCTCGCCTGTCTCCTACCGGACCCCCCCGGATGCTTTCTGAAAGCATCCGGGTAGTCTGGTGATGTCACCATGCCCACAATGCATTGTGAGCATGGTGTCACTAGTTGCCATGGCGACCTGTGCACAGCTCGCCTCTTCAAACAGCAATCTAACGATTGCTTTTCCCCAGTGGGGATTTGCTGTTACAAAGTCTCACTGGGGAAAAGTAAAAGTAAAAAATGTAAAACACAAACAAAAAAAATAAAATTAAAAAAATGTAAAACTGCCCTTTTTCCCCTTTACAAACTCCAATCACCCAAAAAGATCAAAAATAAATAAGTACCCATATTTGGGATCGCCGCGTGCGTAACGACCCACCCTATAATCTGTCACATTAATTAACCGTACGGTGAACGCCGTAAAAAACAAAAAAAAAAAAACAACATAGAATTGCAATTTTTGTACATCTGCAGCACATAAAATGGAATAAAAAGCGATTCAAAAACTCATATAAATGCCAAAGTTGTACCAATTAAAACGTCAGTTCATCCCGCAAAAAAAGGCCTTACACATCTCTGTATACAGAAAAATAAAAAAGTTACGGCTCTCAGAAGACAGCGATGCATAAATATTATTTAACACAATAAAAACACTTTTTTTTTTTTTTAAATTGCTTCAATATTAAAAAAAACTATATAAATAGGGTATCGCCGTAATCGATCCCACCCCGAGAGTAAAGCTAACTGGTAATGGATACTGCACGGTGAGCGCCGTAAAAATAAAATAAAAAACACTATAGGATTGCAGTATTTTCTTCACCCTGCCTTCCAAAAAACGGATTTGAAACTGAAACAAAAGTCTTGTCCCCCCAAAATATACCAAAAAAATGTTTT
>JAODAL010082328.1:0-11610 GCA_025379985.1 Phyllomedusa bahiana
GTCCCAAACTCCGAAGCGGGGGAAATGGCCCCAAAAACCCCCCGAAAACTGACCGACTGTGGGGGTCGCCCCCGCGAAGCCCGGGTTACCGCGCGGCAGGGCCAAAAGTTCCCTGGTTTTCCCCAAAGACTGGCGTAAACCGCCCAGGAAGGATTGGAGGTTTCCCCTTTCCCCAAAGGAATCCCCCCCGAAACCCAAAAGTTGGCCCTAGCCCCAACCCAAGGGTTCTCCAGAAAGAAGGGGATAATTAAGGCCACCTTTGGGTCGCTCTGTAGGGGAAAAGGTGCCCCATCAAATTTGAGGGTTAAGGAGCACGTTGATGAAGCCACGGGATTCTTTGGGAACTCCAAAAATAGCGTGAGGGGGTTTCAATGCAAAGAGGGGCCCGAAACCCCGGGGCAGGTAAGCAATGGATCCGGAGCAAAAGATCAGGGAGAGGCGGCAGCCGGGGACAGACGATTTTCCAGGTTTTTTGCCCCATGGCCCCCAAGCTGGGCGATGGGGTTGACTCGCTGGGCGGGCCCGCTGTAGAGGGTTTTCCCGGAATAGGCGAGGGGAAAAATGGCGGGAAAAACCCTGGCCATCCCGTACTTAACGGGGGAGTGGATCCCTGGAAACCCCGCAAGCGGTTTGATAGCTAAGCCAAAGCCCGGGAAAAGGGAAAAAAAGTAGCCCCCCCGGTTTTTTCCCCCAAGCCCGCCCCCAAAGCGGGGTGGCTTTCGGGGGGCGTGAGGCCCAACCCCCGGGCCTTTCCCCCCAAAGTGACTTGCTTTTGGGGAAGGCAGTGGGTTTAAAGGGGGTACAGAAACGTAAAACCGGGGGGCCCTAGTCCCCGGGGGCAGGCAGAAGGTCTGGGCAGGGAGCAGAGGTTCCCTGGGGGAAAGGCCCGGCAGACGGTTTAGGGAAACGGCAAAAAAGGCAAGGTCAGGAAACGTAAGCCCGCCGGACCCGGTACACCCGGGAATCAGGGCGGAAAAGCAAACTCCCCCAACACAAAGGGAAGCACACCAAAAGACTGGCAGGGAAATAATTGGGGCGGAAAAAATTTTTAAAAAACCAAACACCCATAATTTACCAATTAATCGGGACACGGCCCCTTTTTAAAATTTTAAATAAGCCGGCCGCGGGGCGGGGGCCTTAACGGGGGCCACCGCACGAAAGGGCCGGGACAGGAGGAAGCGGCCCATTACCCGGGGCGCGGGCCCCCGGGGAAAGAGGCGGCGCCGAGGAAACAAGGGTTTTCGGGGGTTCCGCGCCCGGAAACCCCCCGCGAGCGGGGGAAGGTCCGCGGGGGGCAGCCAAAGCCCGCACCCCCTGGACATGCAAACCCTTTTTTAAAAAATTTTGGGAAAGGGTTTAACCCCGGGCCCCAAAAAACAGAAAAACTGTGGGAAACCCCCACCCGAGTTATCGGGTTTATTTGGGGAAAAAGAAAAAAGGGTCAAAAGGGGGCTTTAAATGGGGAAAACTTGGGGAAATTTGGGATAGGGAAAAATGTGCTTAGTACCTGAGTGAACTGCTGAATGGGTATTGGGGCAGCAGGCCATTTAAAAGCCACCCCTGAGAGAAAAACCCTTGGGCTTGGGGGGCAAAAGGGGGCTTGACCCAAAACAAAGGGGCAAAACTGCCTTTATTTTTGAAACCCCAGCAAAACCCTTTCCCCCCCACAAACCCCGGGTTTTTTGTTTTTTTTTTAACTTTTTTTTTTTTCTGATTTTTGTCCGTTTTTGAGCAAGTTTTTTGTACTTTTTTTTTCAAGCAAAAATTAAATGAGTGCAAAAACCGAAAAACCCCCCCAAAACCGTTTTCACCCGACCCGTCTGCTCAGTTCCCCCCTCCCTACCCTTTAATGTTAAAATTTTTTTAAAAAATTAGAGAAGAATTAATATATTCCAAATTTTCGGGCCACCCGGTGGGGGTTTAAAAAACATCTGGCAGAAAATCCATTCAGTGCAGACTGCTGAACGGATTTTCTATTAAAGTCTGTCAGGGTCGTTGCTTGTCGGTTTTCAGACAGTTTCTAAATCTGCAAACCATCTGAAAATCTGACCAAGGAACCATGCCAGGTGGATGGGTCCTAAGAGACTAGAAAGTCTAAGTGGTGATTTGCAACAATGCAAGAGCAAGTCAGTGGGTTAGAGACAGAGACTGGGAGACCTGGGAAGCCACAATAGGAGACAAGACAGTGACCTGGCAGAAAGACTGAGAGACTTTAGGAACCTTTGATGGGTCATTTCAGGCTGTGAGTGCACCAGAGATGTAGCATTTTAAGAGGCCTATGTCACGTTCCATGCCGCGTTCCTGTCCTTCACCGTGGCCTCTGCTGTCGCCATGTGAGTTCCTGGCGCCACTGCTTGCCCACCTGCAGTTGCTGTGTGGATTTTCCCATGCTGGCCATGCTGCTCCTCCATCTTGGCTGCTGCCCTGACTCTTTGTTGCTCTATAGAGGGCGGCGGCCACATCTTGCATTCATTTATTCCCACAGTGTGCAGCGGGGTTGGGCTTCCTTTGCCAATCCCCTTCTACCTGTGTGTTTATAAGCCTGCTCCTCCCTACACTCCCTTCCTGATCCTTGTTGTTGCATGTTGTGTTGTTAGGGGCTCATGTTGTGCTGTTGTTGCTGTGTGTTTTCTTATCTTGTTTGTTAGCAGTCTGGTGTGCACACGCTGTCTTGTTTGTGTCCTTATGGTATTCTCTATATTTGGTTAGTCTCTATGTTGGTCTCCTTGTGTCTGTGTCTTTGTCTGAGTTTCCTTGCCTTGTTCTCTGCCTGTGTTCTTGCCCTGGTTGTGCCTTGGTTCCTTGCCTGTTTCCAGTCTGTAAACCATCCTTACCATCAAAGGCTCTGTGAAGATGCCCGACGGCCGCTTAGTTATGCCCCCTTGGAGCAAGCCTGGCAGTGGTCCAGTGGGTCCACTACCCGCTTTACCGCTCATCTGTTACAGCCTACTCATCTAAGTCTGGAGTCAGCGATCAAGTGAGGCTAAGAATGACAGTGATATTCCAAGAATGTGTTTGGAAGTCAAGTTCAAGTATAAATGAGTTATCCCTCCCTCAGTGTATTATGTGTTACACTGTGTTTTGTCAGCAGAAGATAACTCATGCTAATATAATAGCTGAATTGGGTCCATTAAGGAGACCATACCCCTTCTAACAAGGACATGGATTGTGTTTTCCATCCAGTGGCCAAAGACCACACTCCTGTGTTGCATAGAATATTGTGAAATGTGTACATTACTTTGCAGTCAAGGTTGGTGGGGAATCCATTGTGACAGGTATTGATGCAGCAGCCACAAGGACCCACAGATCTAAATCTTTCAGTATAACTCCTTTGATTTAATGGCATAGTCTAAGTTGATCTGGTTGATTCCCTCAGCAGTCCTGAAATGTGCACATAGGACCTTATGTATGAAAACCTTCTAGCAGTAAGACTGTCTTTTGTGCCCATCTCAACCAATCAGAGCTCAGCTTTTATTTTTTCCAGAGCACTATATGAAATAAAAGCTGAGCTCTGATTGGTTGCTATGAGCAGCAAACACAGTCTTACTGCTAGACCGTTTTCATACATAAGGCCCTTAATGTCTTGTGAGTTAATAAATGACAGATTGTAGAAGTTGAACAATTATTCACTGTTATTACAGATTCCAAGCCACAGTTATGAAAATGTAGAATATAGGCATATTTCCAGCCACTAAAAACAATTTGAGTCATCCTTTCTTGTCAACCTGTTACAATCCCATTCAGTAACTCTTTTTACAAGTGCTGCACACTAAAATCCAAAGGCCCCAATGCATAACAAAGAATAGACACCACTCCTCCTTAAGAACCCAGCCAAATGAACTGTTTTCATGTCCGCTATTCAGTGTTTTGGTCCATTTTGCTTTGCTGATTAACTTCATGATATTTCTTTACCAGGGATCTCTATTTTACACACTTGATAAATTATATAACACTAAAAGTCTACAGTCTCCTCTAGAAGCCGCTAACAACGTAAGGATATATACTGCTAGTATGGAACTTAAAGAGATATTCCAAAAACTTTAAAATGCTCGTTCGTCTATCGGGGCATGATGAAAAATAGAAGACAGGAAGAATACATCCTGGACACTCTTGTTCTGTCGCGGTGATCTCGGCTGTAGCTGTGAACGTTCCTCATGACATTGTGGCGTGTGAATTACTGCACTTGTCATGTGAATGATGAACGTTCATAAATACAGCCACGATCACCAGGATGGTCACTACGACAGAACGAGAGCATCCAGAAAGTAAGCATTCTTTGTGCCTTTAATGGAAGTTGTATAAATGTGCACCTGTATTAAAGGGGGAAATCATACCATCAGCCCTTGGGGTCCCAATAAAAAAAAAAAAAGTATACGCACCTTTCCCAACCTCATTCCGTGCCGGGCCTCCCTGGTCCCCCTGTTTTTTATTCGTCCCCTTTGAAAGGGGAGTCCCCGCTGCAGCCACAGCCAAGCATTTGCATCACCATTCAGAATGAAAACTCCAACAGTGAGTATGTAGAGGCAAGGGCCACTGCGCCAATCACCCTCCAGCATTAAACATTTACCCCTTTCCCCTTTTTTTATTTTCCACGAAGCATCTCCCCCTCTTCTTTTCCATCCTTCACTTCTGAACGTGACTCCCGATGCAACCACGTTTTGGGATGCAGCAATCACTTCCATAATTTACCCCAAGCTCATAGTAAGATTTTCTTACAAGTCAAAAAACCCCTTTCAAGGATAAGCTCCTTTTGGTACTACCCCAAACCACTGTAGCATTGTCACAGCGGGCGGGGGAAAACATTTTAAAATGCCTTGCAGACCTCATAGCATTTCTGTCTTCAAAGCAAAATATAAAGCAATCCCCTCACCAATCAGTAGCCTTCATACTTTTTATGTTTTTATAACACATTTAGTTTATTATAACATGCTGGGCTTTCCTTTTGGGAGCCTTTTTATTGCTGAAACAGAAGTCCGCCTTTTAAACCCAAATTTCTTTTGGATTTGAGTATTAGTTTTGATAGATTTGTGTAGTGCTGAGAACTAAAAATCCTCTTTAAATTTTTTTTTAATTTTTTCACCAACAAGCACATTTTCTATAACAAAATCCATATCTATAACAGATCCAGTTACTAACGGGCCATACATTTACATGAGGTATTACATATGGCCAAAAAAAAATACACTCCACAACTAAGCGGGGGACCTTTCCCTTATTATACCCATTCAGGGAAACTCCAGAAAAAAAAGCGTTTCAGCACCACAGGCTTGAGGAGGGGGACATGGAAGGATTTGGGGAGCGCAGGGTAGGAGGCAGCGGAGCTTGTGGGGCCCCCCGGTTTTAGACGTTGCAGTACCCAAAGGGACCCCGTTTTTTGGGACCTACTGAGCAGGCCCCCCCAAAAGCGAATATTTTTGCTGGATACCAAACCTTATCGCCAGCTCAAAAAGGGGCGAAGGCCACATACTGTCCCCGGGGATTTTAGCCGAGCAGAAGCCCGAACGGGGCCTGTCGAGTGAGCTACCAGAGACCTTGAGCCCCCTTTATTTGGGCATCCAGGGCCGGGGACATGCACAAGGAACGGGGGGGAGGGGCGGGCATGTAACCCAAAACCCAAAAAAGGGGGGGCCCCCCCGGGGATCCCGACTCAAAGAGTAAAAAAAAACTCTGCCCGGGAAAAATCAGACCTTTTACCTGCCGAGCGACACAAATACCGCAGGTAGGTTTTACCCTACCTGGTTAACCCTCTCACCTGCCCTTTTTGAGGGGGGATGGGGATAGAAATCTAAGCAACCTGAAAATTGACCACACAAACCCGCCAAAATTTTGCAATGAACGGACCCCCCTGCAGGACTATTGAACGGGAGACCATGCAGACGAAAAACTGACTGAAAAAATTTTGGGGGCCACTGAGGACAAGGGTCCCCCAGCAGGGGAAAAAGTAGCCTTTTTTGGAAAAACGGTCGGTCAGACCCAAGCCCGTGTTTCCAGAAGGGACGGGAGGTCAGTATAAAGTCAGGCACGGGGCCGGGGGTTTTTTTTCCGGAAAAGGGAAAGGGCTTAAAAAGGCCCCCGGGGGTTTGAACAAAGGGACCTTATTCCGGCACAGGGGGTGCAGGCTAGAAAAAAGTCCCTAAAATCCGAGCAAGAGTAGGCCCCCAGTAATAGGGGGAGATCAGTTGGCAGCGACCAATGGACTCCTGGGGCCCCCCGTACAGAAGCGGTCCCCCACTTTGGGACTCTGGGGCGCAAGGCAGGGCCCATACGCTTCCGGGGGGTAGGCTTGAGATCCACGGGGGCCTCGGAGGCTCAGGGGAAACAAGTGCGGGGGGAGACCCCAGACCCACCTAACCGAGGAACGAAGAGAGCGTCCCCCTGTTTTTTTTCCGGGGCCGGCCGAAAATTTAGACGGAACCCAAAACGCCTAAGAATATGACCACCGGCCTGCCCGGGGGGTTTTACAGGCTTTGAGCCGACTGCAATACGGGGATTCTTAGGTCGTGAAATATAAATGGGTGGGGGGCCCCCCCAGCAGGTGACCCTTTCTTCAAGAGCCAGCTTTTAGGGCCATAATTTCGATCACCTAGGGAATGTTCTTTCGCGGGAAAAGAAATTTTTTGGAAAATACCCACGGTATGAAGTTTACCAAGGAGATCCGCAAAAGGACAGCGCCGGCGCCGACTGAAGAGGCATCTATTTTCCGAATAAAGGGACTTTTAGGGGTCGGGGCGGACGGACGAGCCGATGCAAATGCACTTTGACCGGGTTAAGGCTTTTTTGGTTCGGGGGACCAGGACGGGGATTGCTTTCTTCCTTTTTAAGCCCCCGGGGAGCCCAAGTTAGAGAAGGGGGGAAAAATTGCTGTAAAAATTTAGAAAACCCCCCAAAAAAAACGTTGAAGCCCGGGAGGCCCCCCGGGTTTTTGGCCATTTGCAACACCGCGGAGCTTGGAAGGATCCATCTGGAGACCCCTATCAGAGACGATGTACCCAGGAAGGGGAACTGGGACTTTGAACAGACACTTCTTTTTTGGGAAAAGTTGAGAGTGCGGAGTCGCCTGAAGGGCCTGGCGGGCTGGTGGCGATATCCGAGATCTGGGGGGAAGATAGGATATCTCCAAGAAGACGATTAAACAAAGTAAGTAGGTTTCTAAAGAATTTTAGACAAAGTTCGAAACCTGCCGGGGCGTTTTTCAAGACCGAAAGGCATAACCAAATACTCGAAAAGGCCGCCCGGGGATTAAATGCCGTTTTCCATTTGTCCCCCCCAATGCGGGTCAAATTGAAAAAGGGCCCCCCGAAATCCGTTTTTGAAAATATTTTCGCCCCCCCAGGCGGCAAAGAGTTTGGAAATCAAGGGGAACGGAAAGGGTTTTTTTTATGGTAATTTTGTTCAGGCCCCGATAACGAATGCAGGGCCCGGGGGGACCCGTCTTTTTTCTCCCGAAAAAGAAGCCGGCTTCCAGCCGATAAGGACTTACGGAAAGAACCCTTTGCGGAGGTTCCCCTTGAGTACCAAAATGCCTGCCCAGGACGGAAAGGTAAACCCGCCTCTAGGGGGAGTACAGCCAGATTGCAGGGCAATGGGGCAAACATAAGGCCCGGTGTGGGAGAAGCTTTTTTAGTACCCCTCCGAAAAACATCGGGAAATCCCCCGAAGGCGAAGGGAGACCGGGGGAGGGTTGGCAGGCTTCCGGAGGGGACAAGGACGAGTTTCGGGCTTGGGGCAGCAAAAAGAGAGAGACACGCGGAAACCCCCAAAGCATGACTTCACTGTCCCCCAACCAAAGTCGGGGTATGGGCCCGTAGCCAAAGGAAGCCCAAAAGGGGTCTCCGAGGAATCGCGGGAGGACTAAAAAATCGCAACTCCCTGTGAAAAGCCCCAATTTGAAGAAAGGGGGGGCCCAACGGGAAACGGATAGCGTCCTTAAGGCATCGCCACAACCAGGAACGAACAAGGTTTTAGCAATGGAGTCACCGGGAAAACGAAACCTGTCACAATTTTTGGCTTATGAAGGTTTTCCCGCAGATCCTAAATCAATAAAGGGGGCCTGGAAGGTCTGCCGGAAAAAGCACCCAATAAAACGGGCAGGGGCAACGGGGGGAAAGGGCCCATCTGAACACCTAGGGTTGCCTCTCCACGAGCCCTAGGGGCGGAAGTTTTTCCCCGGCTACCGGACAGTCCCCCAAAAAATGGCCAACCCCCCCCCAAAAAAAGCACAGCTGCTTCAGAGACGCTGAAACGTTCCCCCCTGAGACAGGTGGGCTCCTCGACCCGCAAAAGGTTTTTTCTTCAGAGACCGTTGAAGAGGGAAAGGTACCGTGGGAACGGGGACCAACGGGGGAAAAAAACGGGACGGGCGGTTTCCCTTTTGGGGGGAGCTCTTTTGCCCCTTTTGGCGAAGCGCAAATTCCCCCGGTGGCCCCAAAAGGATTAGATCAACCAAAGGAGGCCCCGGTAATCCCTCGGCGGCCGTCCTTGATCGCCCCCCAAGGCCCTTCCAAAATGTGCCACCAACGCTTCTTTTTTTTCCATCCACTTCCGAAGCGAAAAAGGTGGAAAAGAACCGAATTTAAATGGGACCGACTGTGTGTCGCCCTGACGAAGCCGGGGGAGCCGCGGCAGCCGAAGAAGTACGGCCTGGTTTCCCCAAAGACTGGCGGAAAACCCCCGGAGGAAGGTTTGGGTTCCCTGTCGAGGATCCCCTCGATCCCAATGGCGTAGCCCAACCAAGGCTTCTCCCGACAAGAGGCGAAATGAAGGCCACCTGGCTCGCCGAAAAGGGAATTGGGGCCCCATCTTTAGAGGTGGGGTGGGGCACTGGCGAGAAGCCCCATTTCTTTTGGGTCCCATCGTACGTGGGGGGGGAGGGCAGATGCAGAAGGGGCCCCAAACCGAGCAGTAGAGCAAGGATGCCGGGCAACGGATGCAGGTGCAGAGGGGGGCAAAACCGTGGGGGGCAGAGAATTTCCAGTTCTGCACAAAGGGCCCAACTGGTCAGCGGTTTGAATCTGCGGGGGGGAAAAACTTAAGATGTCCCGGGTTTTAGGGGAGGGGGTACCCCGGCGGAATCCATGGGCCCTCGTACTGTAACTGGAGTGGATCCCGGGCCACGCAAGCGGGATAGCAAGCCACCCAAGGAAAAGGAATCAAGTACCCCCGTTTTTCACCAAGCCCGCCCCAAAGCGGGATGGGCTGCTGCGGGTGAGGCTACCAGTCATTAAACCCCTGACTGACTTTCTTCAAAGGGAGCCGGGGGGACAGCGGGAAAAGAAAGAATCCAGGCTAGTCTGGACAGGGAGAAGGCGGCAGGCGAGGGTTTCGTGGGCCCAAGGCAGGCAACGGCCCGGGGAGGCGCAAAAAGGCAAGGCAGGGAAAAGTAAGCACGGACTGGGACCAGGTAATCAGGGGCGGAACAGCAATACTCTCAAAACACTAGTAAGCACACCAACAACTGGCAGGAACTGGGGGCGATACCTTAAAAAACCAGCACCCAAATGACCAAATTACGGGACACGGCCCTTTAAATTTAAGAACCGGCGCGCGGCGCCTTAACCGGCCACGCCACGCGGCCGGCCCGGGAGGGGCGGCGTTTTTCCGGGGCGCCCGGTAAAGAGGCGGCGCCGAGGCACAGAGGGGGGGTCGCGGGCTGCCGCGCCGGGCCCCCCGCGAGCGGGGAGGCCGGGGGGCACAAGGGGCCCCCACCCCCCTGACAAGCCCTTTTAAAAGATTGGAAAGGTGACAGGCCCCTAAAAACAAACCTGTGAAAACCCCACCAAGTTTTTTCCGGCATTTTTGGGGAAAGAAGAATCAAAAGGAGGGTTTAAAATGGGAAACTTGGGAATTGGCATTTGGCAAACTGGGTTAGTACCTGAGGACTGGCTGAATGGGGATTTTACAGCAGGCCTATGTACAGCCACCAGAGAGAACCATTGGCTGGGGGCAAGGGTGCTTGACGCAGCAAGGACAAAACTGCTCAAAAATTTTGCCCCCAGCGAACCTCCACCCCACACGTTTTTTCGTTTTTTTTTAAATTTTTTTTCACGAATTTTTGCCGGTTTTTTGACAGTTTTTTTTTACTTTTTTCAACAGAAAAGTGACGATGCAAAAAACCAAAATGCCCCAAAACCGTTCACCCCCACAGCTGCCAGTTCCCACTCCTACTTCAATGTTAAATTTTTTGTAAACTGAGCAGAAAAATTAATATATTCTAATTTTTCGGACCACCGGGTTGAAAAGCCACTGGCAAAAACCTTCATGCAACTGCTGAACGGATTTTCAAATTAAAGTCTGGGGAGGTTGCTTGCGTTTTTAACGGGTTTTTTAAATCCAAACCACTAAAATCTGACCAAGGAACCATCCAGGGGGGAATGGTCCAAAAGAGACAGAAAGCTAAGTGTGATTTTGCAACAATGCAAGAGCAATCAGGGTTTTAAAGACGAGACTGGGAGACCTTGGGAAGCCACAATGGGGAACAAGACAGTGACCGGCAAAAAGACTAGAATTTTGGGAACCTTGAGGGCCCCAATTTCAGGCTGTGAGGCCCCAAGATGTAGCATTTTAAGAGCCTATTCACTTTCCATGCCGCGTCCTGCCTTCCCACCGTGGCCTCTGCTGCCCAGTGATTTTCCGGCCCACGCTTGCCCACCTCATTTCTGGTGATTTTTCCCATGCGGCCATGCTGCTCCCCCATCTTTGGCTGCTGCCCTGACCTTTTTGCTATAGAGGGGGGCGCCACACTTTGCATTCATTTATTCCCCACGGGTTGCAGCGGGGGGGTTCCTTTGCCAACCCCCCTTCTACCTTTTGTGTTTATAAGCCTCTCCCCCACCCCCTTCCTGATCCTTTTTTGTTGCATGTTGTTTTTGTTAGGGCTCTTTTGTCTGTTTTGCGGTGTTTTTCTTACTTGTTTTTTAGCATCCCGGGGTGCACACCGGCTTTTTTTTTTGCCTTTTTTGGTATTCTCTAATTTGGTTAGTCCTTGTGGTCTCCTTTGTCTGTGTCTTTGTCTAGTTTCCTTGCCTTGTTCCTGCCTGTGTTCTGCCCTGGTTTTTCCTTTGGGTTTCCCTTGCCTGTTTCCAGTCTGTAAAACCCCCCTTACCATCAAAGGTCTGTAAAAAGCCCCGACCCGCTTAGTTAATGCCCCCCTTGGAGCAAAGCCTGGCATGGTCCAGGGTCCACTACCCCTTTAAACGTCATCTGTTACAGCCACTCATCAATCGGAGTCAGCATCAAGTGAGGCTAAAATTTACGTAATTCCAAAAATGTTTTGGAAGTCAATTCAAGTATAAAATTATCCCCCCTCAGTTATTAAGGGGTTAAAAATGTGTTTTTGTAACAGAAGATAACTCATCTAATAAATACAATTGGTCCATTTTAAAGGGAAAACCAACCCCTTTTAACAAGGACTGGATTTGTTTTCCCCCCCAGTGCCAAAGACCAACTCCTGTTTGCATAAATTTGTAAATGTTTACATACTTGGCAGTCAAGGTTGGGGGGGAATCCATTGTACAGGGTTGATGCAGCGCCACAAGGGCCCACAGATCAAAAAATTTAGTATAACCCTTTGATTTAATGCATAAATCTAAGTTATCTGTTATTCCCCAGCCA
>JAODAL010082329.1:0-11610 GCA_025379985.1 Phyllomedusa bahiana
GCCCCCCGGGAGCCCGATAATTGGGGAATAGGTTCTACCCTATCTAACTTGTTGCACTTTGTGGAAAACTCAGTTGCAACCCTTGGTTGAAAAATTACCAAGTTTCATAAAAGACTCCGATATGGTATTGAGAGATCTCGCAGGTACAAATTGGGATGATACATACATTCTAGCAACATTAGATGTCACGGCCCTTTATTCCAACATCCAACATGAACGGGGCATACAGACAGTAAAGGAGGCGTTGGACAAAGTGAAATATATTGTAGAATAACTGAGCGCGGTGTAAACAGTTTCATTGAAGAAAACAAATGAGTATTCAGAGTGAGAGTGACTCATGAATGAAACAGTTTTCATGAATGGGAAGCTCTTAAGTGTAAGCGCATCTAAGCAATTCAGAACAAATGGAATAATTAGGATAAACGAGTAGCAGACATAATAGCAATTAAGGTGATAGACAACTAATTAGAGTAAATCTTATCTTGTTTAATTGATTGTATTTTATGAATGGAAAGTATTTTTATGAATGAAAATTTATAGCGGCTGACAGCAGCCTTGTTGTCAATCATGAGGGGTATTTATTGGAGGGTTTTTTATGTATCACTTTATCTGATGAAGCGAGGGACACTCGCGAAACGCGTAATCGGAATTGTAATAAAATTTATCTTATGACATTCAGAGGCTCATTGTAATATAACGGCCTCTTTCCTGAGCGCTCTAGCTAAACCCTCCCACATTATATCCTACGCTACGAATCCAGCAAGGTTATATCCTACTATTGTTTCACGATCCCCGGCGTCCCATTGGAGCACGGGCGGGAAGGAGTCGGAGCTGCCAGAGTACAGACGGGAGCAGTATATTCGCAAATACGAGCTGTACCGGGAATTGAGTACAGCTAAGCAAGGCGAGTAATATTCTTTTCTCTGCTCCCCATAGATGTTTACTTGAAAGGCAACCGGGTTGCGCTTTTTATTTCCAGCACCTAACTTTTGGAGAAAAAGTAAAAGCTTTTGAATCACATTCACTATCCCGTGTGGATTTTTGGAGTACTGGAAGGCGCAGCAAAGCTGGAGTCCTATATATTGAATCCTACATAGGAAAAGCTATATCTCTTGCTGTACGAAATTGGGTACAGCAGAAAAAGGTGAGCGGCCATCAGAAATAACTAGTGTTTTTACACGGATTTTTAAAGTTTATAAAACTTTTTAAGAAATTATTTTATTAAAATAGAAGTTGTAAGAAATATAGATTTACCTAATAGGAATTGTCTTACAAAATTGTATTACAGTGTTGCACTAGATTGTTCTTTCTTTTCCTTTTTTATTATATATTTTTTGGGGAAACCAAAAACTACTGCAAAATGGAGTATTTAGTACAAAGACATACTACGCGTAACCAACTCATGGATAGACTAATCACGGGAGTGAATTTATCCACCTGCGAGAAGGAGATGACAACAACAATCCAGGAATTTTCAGAAGCGGAGACACAAACATTATACGGTATAGCGAGAAGTTTGGAAAAATCACTGACTTCTGAAAGCTTTCAAAATATTGATGCTAAGTTTTTAAATATGTATATTGAGGGTAACATTATACCAAAGGGTTTAAAAATTTATAAGCCTAACCCCTTTTTCCAACAGGATGCAGATTTTGAGAAATTGTGGCAAGAGATTTTAGATAATTGTTCCTTGGGTTTGATGAGACTTTTGGTACAGAAACGTATAAATAATGGTAAGGATATCTCTATAGAAGTGGAAAAACTACTAGAGCAGTTTTCCAAGTATAAAGCACATACGGAGTTCACTAATCTAGAACAGAGAACAGTTAGTAATCTAAAAAGAAATGAATTGGACACCATAAATAAAAAACTACATAAATATACTCGAGACAAATTAATGAAAGACAATCCTTCAGCTAATAATGATATGAGGAGAAGAAGATTGGAGAGCAATAAAAATAAAAATAAAAATATTCCCAGTGAGGAAAACATTAATTCCAACAATAATCAGGTCGGGGCAATGGTTGTGAGACCAAAACAATTCAATGAAGTAGTAAAACAAAGAAATCAGAGACAATATAATGAACGTAGACCTAGAACAAATAGCAGACAAGGGAGAACAGGGAGTATATCAAGTCCCAGGTACTTCCATAACTTAAATTGGAAAAAAATCAATAACCAACAGGTCCCGAGAGAAAAACCGGATAGGCAGGGACAGTTTAATACGGGAGATGTCAGAAAAGAATTCCCCTTGCTAGCAAGTAAATTAAACGAACCAACAGATGTTAGTACAGAAGTAACGGATATAGGAGATAACCCTAATATATCAAACACTTCTAACACACAAATCGAAATGATGCAATTAGGAGAGTTCACTACACATGATGCATTAAATGAATCAGTGTTTCTGCTACCTCCATCTTTAAATATGGAGGCTCAATCATTAATATTACAGCTTCAATCAACACAACTCCCTCCCAGTGGAGTTGTAAATATGGAATTGAGGAGTTCAGCTATTCCACCAACAGTAGCACTCCCCAGCTTATCCATAGCATCGGGGATAGTCCCCCCGGTGTTAGCTACCCCCAAACCCACTCCAGTCATTGATCTAACAGAAGATGAAGGGTATCACATAGATCAATTTGGAGCACATTACCTGAATACAGGAATTGATTAGTCTTTTTTAGGGATCAATCCCCTATTAAATGTGTACAATACGGTGGAAAAAGCCCTAACACCACAATTCACACTGGAAATACAGGAACAAGCCAACACACCAGATCGAAAAAGGAAAACAAGAGTAGAGGAACTAGGGGGGCTGAAAGCAGGAAAGCATACAAAAAAAGATACAACACCATAAGGAGAATCAAAAAAAGATTGATGTATAAAGCTAGTAAACTCAAAAGAGACAACTACATGAAAATTTACAATTTATCTACTTACACATTAAATAATAAGGAGGAAAGGCTTCTGAAGAAGGGGTTGGGTTTTAGTCCTGACTGTACAGTAGATGATTTCACAGTATTTCGAGATTTACAAAAATTCATACGTAAATTAACTCTTAAAAGATTCTTCAATAAAAGGGGGAAAGGAACTCAGCAGGATAAACAGGAGGATTTAAACCCAGAGAGTATCTCCAATGATCTGAAAAGACTAGGGGAGAAAACAAAGAAAAAATCAAACTTCTATCCGGTAAAAGCACAGGGTAATTATATCCCGGTGTTTTTTGACCTCATGACCAATGATCTACGTAAAATAAAAAAGAAGTTACCAACTAAAACAAATTTAAACAAAGAGGATAAAATAGCTTTAGAGAGTTTAAAAAAGAATAACCAAATTGTCATCCGACAGGCAGATAAAGGAGGGGCGGTAGTCATTCAGAATTACAGTGACTACCATGGTGAAGCCCTTCATATCTTGGAAGATACTGTCTATTATAGAAAGGTGGACCCAGAGGTACATAAGGAATTGAAAAAACATTATGATAATTTTATAAAAACGAATTTTGATAAGGGAATTCTAAGTAAAGATGAAAAAAAATTTTTAAAACCAAAGGAATATTCTATTCCATTTTTTAATCACCTGCCTAAGGTCCATAAAGACCTAAAAAACCCTCCTGGGCGGCCGATAATTTCTGGCATAGATTCTATCCTATCATGTTTGTCGCATTTCATTGATACCCAATTGCAGCCGATAGTAGAGAAGTTATCCAGCCATCTTAAAGATTCGGACGCAGTCCTTAGGGACCTTGTAGGATTTAATTGGAAGGAGGATTATTTATTTGTTACATTGGACGTAAGTGCCTTGTATTCCAATATCCAACATAATCTGGGTTTGAGTAAGATCAAGGAATTTTTGGATAAGGAGCCTACTTTTTCTTACGGATTTAAGACATTCCTATTGGAGGGTTTCAATATGATCCTAACAAACAACTACTTAGAGTACAATGGCACCCACTATCACCAACAGGTTGGTACGGCGATGGGGACCAGGGTTGCCCCGTCGCTGGCCAACCTGTTCATGGGTGCCTTTGAGGACCATTACATTGAGGGGAATACAAACCCCTTTAAAGATCATAAGTGAATTTCAAAGATTATTGAGATCTTGATAATCGGGGGAAGGATCAAAAAGGGGGCATTTCGGAATTTGTGATCTTTTAAACGCAACATTGGAATTCACGTTTAAGCCAACCCCATCCACGGAAAGATAAAATTCCCAATTTATATCTTAAAATTTTGCCAATGAAAAAATTGCATCAAAAACCTTTTTTAAAACAAACAACCAAAAAAAACCATTTTTGGGGTCCAATCCCCAAAAAAAAAGTGGATTAGAAAATGTCCCCCCATGGGCATTTCAAAGATTAAAAAAAATTTAAAACCACGAAAATTTTTTGAGGAACGGCGGGGATTCTGACAAAAAACTTTATTCAAAAAGGTTATCCGGGAGCCCCCTCAAAGGAGCAAAAGATAAGGAGAACCTGAAAACAAAAAGAAATCGGAAAAAAAAAAATAAGTATCGAAAAGGAAGGGGTTTTAAAAAAATGTATCGAGCTTTTTAACTACTCAAATTCCAATTTAAGAAGTTCATCAAAAAAATAACAAACATTGGAACATACACAGAGAGCCCCCTTTTGAAAAATGTGAACCCGAAACCCGATATATTTTTTAGGAAAACAAAAACCTTGAAAAAATTTTTCTGACCCATCGAAATTAAAACAACAAAAAGTAGGAACAGGAAAAAAAATCAGGAAAATATGGGGTATAATCAAACTATGCATGCGGAAAGGGCCATTTGTAAAAGCTGCATATAATGAAAGGTGAACCTTAAAAACATCGTCCACGGAGAAAATTTTAAGATCAAGGGAAATTTAAACCGTCAAGCTCCTAGGAATTTTCCCATCACCTGCCATTGCGGGGGCACAATATTGGTTTAAAAGCCCCCAAAAAATGACGCCGGTTAGTAAACCATAATTGATTAAGACATGGGAGACTAATTTATGTCTAAGACATTTTAAATTTAGATCCACAAAATGCGTGAACCAAAATTTAAGATCCAACCAAAAAAGGGGAAACACCCTGACATAACAGACAGAGCAAAACAACTAAGTTTAAGAGAGATTTATTGGATGTACAAGTTGAATACCCTGAGACCGAACGGATTAAATGAGGTCCAGGAGACTATCCTGTAGGAAAATTGAGAAATTTAAACTAACTAAATAGAACACCTAGGGTTTTAAAAAATAAGAACATCCGCAAGTTTAAATAAATAAATAGATAAATAGATAAATCCCCTATACATAAATCTCCTATGAATGAAAAAGACATGTAAGGAGAAATGAATAATTAAAAATGTAGGTAAAAACCCTTACAGGCTCAACGTATAGGTGAGCAACGGTTCAAGTGATACACCTTGATATTCTAATAACATCTGGTTAGTGGAAATAAAAGGTAATAAACATGGTTAAAATAATCTCATTGAAGTAAAACATCCCGTGGAGAAATTTAGTGCAGTGTAAATAGCTTGGTGAGGAAGAAAGAATTGTATAGTAAATAGCGGCATTGAAGTGAAATATATTGTAGAATAACTGAGCGCGGTGTAAACAGTTTCATTGAAGAAAACAAATGAGTATTCAGAGTGAGAGTGACTCATGAATGAAACAGTTTTCATGAATGGGAAGCTCTTAAGTGTAAGCGCTTCTAAGCAATTCAGAACAAATGGAATAATTAGGATAAACGAGTAGCAGACATAATAGCAATTAAGGTGATAAACAACTAATTTAGGTAAATCTTATCTTGTTTAATTTATTGTATTTTATGAATGAAAGTAAATTTTTTTGAATTGAAAATTTATAGCGGGGTGGACGCAGCCCTCGTTGTCAATTCATGGGGGTATTTATTGGAGGGTTTTTTATGTATCACTTTATCTGATGAAGCGAGGGACACTCGCGAAACGCGTAATCGGAATTGTAATAAAATGTATCTTATGACATTCAGAGGCTCATTGTAATGTAACGGCCTCTTTCCTGAGCGCTCTAGCTAAACCCTCCCACATTATATCCTACGCTACGAATCCAGCAAGGTTATATCCTACTATTGTATCACAATGGATGACCTCATCGGTGACCTCACAATGAAACAGCTTGTGACATCACAATGGATGACCTCAGCGGTCTTCAAAATGAAGCCTTTTGTGAATCCAATGGAAAAACCCCTAGCGGTGACCTCAAAATGAAGCCTCTTGTGACATCCAAAAAGGATGACCTCAGCGGGACCTCAAAATTTAAAAGCAGCTTGTGAATCACAATAGATGTCCTCAGCGTTGACCTCCAAAATGAAGCCTTTTGTGAAATCCAATGGATGCCCCCAGCGTTGCCCTCACAATAAAAGCCTCTTGTGACACACAATGGTACCTCGCGGTGCCCTCAAAAATGAAGAACCTTTACAGAAACAATGGATGCCCTAGTGGTGACCTCAAAATGAAGCCTTTAGGAATACAATGGTGATCTCCCGGGTGCCCCTCAATAAACCTCTTGTGACATAAAAACAATGGATGACCTCAGCTTTGACCTAAAATGGCCTTTTTGTGAATCAAATGGAGACCGCAGGGTGACTTCAAAAAATGAACCTTTTGTGCATCACAATGGGAACTCAGCGGAAACCCTCACAATGAAGCCTTTGTGACATCACAATGGATAAACCCAAAGTAGTAAACCTCACAATGAAAACCTTGTGACGCACAATGGATCCCCCAGTGGTGACCTAAAAAGAAGCCCTCTTGGACATCAAAATGGATAAATCTTGCGGGCCCTTCAAATGAAGCTTTTTGACATCACAATGGATGACCTCAGCTTTGACCTAAAAATGAAGCCTCTTGTGACATCTCAATGGATGCCACAGGGGTGACCTTTTCAAAATGAAGTCTCTTGGGGACATGAAAAAGGATGACCTCGGGGAAAACCTCAAAAAAAACCCTTTGGACATCACAATGGATGTCCTCGCGGGTGACTCACAATAAAGGGGGGGGCCTCATGTGACATACAATGGATGCCCCTCAGGGGTGACCCCCCAATGAAGTTTTGAAAAACATCCTTGGATACCCTCACGGTTCCTCACAATGAAGCCTCTTGTGACATCAAATAGATTACCCACTTTTGCCCCTCACAATGGTCTTGTGTATACAATGAATAAAGATTCAAAGAAATAACTGTATTTGGGTATTCGGCCCTTTCTTTTGAAAAAGGGGATCAGAGTATCTAGACGCTTTGAAGGTAGTAGCTATATTTTATTTAAAAAAACATTACGGGTTTCGCCGCTTCACCGTCGTTTCACGTCGAAGTCGGGAATCGCGTATTGTTTTTGTAAATAAAAAAAAAGCTACTACCCTTCAAAGCGCCCTAATACTCTGATCCCTTTTTTTTAACTGAAAAGGCGAATACCGACTACAGTTATTTTTTTGAATCTTATCCTGGGTCCCCCGTGGAAAACCCCGGGGGGGATCTTTCCGGAGCTGCTGATCTTCCCGTGATTAACTGTGGGCTCAGCGCCAACAAGCGATATGGTGCTGTACCGTAAACTGTACAGCCGCATAGGTGAGCCGGGACTACCCTGGGGGCTTATAAATGGGTTTATTTTGGAAAGATCGCGCTTTTTTCTACAGCCTACCATTTCCCTACAGATTATCGTACCGGGGGGAACCCTGCTTCCTTCACAATGAATGAAATCAGCGGGGGGACCTCACAATGAAAAGCCTTTGTGCGTTTACAATGGATGACCTTTAGCGGTAACTTCACAATGAAATTTGTGACGACAAAGGGTGACCTCAGGGTGAAAACACAAAGATGCCTCTTGTGACGTCACAAAAGGATGACCCCAGCGGTGACCCTCAATGAGGCAGCTTGTGACAAACACAATGGATGCCTCAGCGGGGACCTCAATGGCCTCTTGTGACACCAAATGGTGACCTCAGCGGTTACCTAACAATGAAACGCTTGTGACATCCAATGGGGGTGACCTTTAGCGGTGACCCCACAATGAAGCCTCTTGTGACATCCAATGGATAACCCCGCGGTACCCAAAATGAAGCCCCTTTTGAATCAAAAAAGTATGACCCAGCGGTACCTCACAATGAAGCAGCTTGTGGAAAAACAATAATGTCCTCCGTTGACCTCCCCAATGAAAACCTTTTGACACCACAATGGGGTGACCTCAAAGGGGGGACCTCCAATGAAACCCCTTTTGGCATCACAATGGATGACGACAGGGGTGACATCACAATGAAGCCACTTGTGACATCACAAAAGGTGAAAATCAGGGGGGTGACCTCACAATGAAACAGCTTGTGACATACAATGGATGACCTCATGGGGACCTCAAATGAAGCACCTTGTGACATCACAAGGGTGCCCCCCAGGGTGACCTCTAAGAACTTTTTTGGCATACAATGGATGATTCCGCGGGATCTCACAATGGATGTCCCCCGGGGACCCCCACAATGAAACCTCTTGGCAATAATGGTGACTCAGCGGTGACCTCGTAATGAAGACTTGGGGATAGCACAATGAAAAGAAATTTTAGCGGTGACCTCACAAAGGAAGCCTCTTTGGCTCACCATGGGTGCCTCAAAAGGTGACCTCACAATGAAACTCTTGTGACATCACAAGGATGACCTAGCGGTGACCTCACAATGAAGCCTTTTGTGAATCACAATTTGGGTGACCTCAGCGGGGGACCTCACAATGAAGCGCTTGTGATATCCAATAGTGTCCTCGCGTTGACCTCACAATGAAGCCACTTGTGACATCACAATGGATGACCACAGCGGGAACTCATAATCAAGCCTCTTGTGACATCACAATGGATGACCTCAGTGGTGACCTGTTAAAGAAGGGCCCCTTGTGACATACAATGGATGACCTCAGCGGTTACCTCACAATGAAGCCTCTTGTGGTTTCAAAAATGGGTGACCTCAGCGTTGACTCAAATGAAGCCTCTTGTGACTCACAAAGGATGACCTCAGCGGGACCTCAAAATCAAGCCTCTTGTGACAAAACACAAGGATGACCTCAGCGGTGACCCGAAAAGAAGCATTTTTGTGATAGCACAATGAAGAAATCAGCGGTGACCTCACAATAACCCCTTGTGACCACAATGGATGACCTCAGCGGTGACCCCCACAATGAACGTTTGTGACATCACAATGGGGGACCCCAGGGGGTGCCTCACAATGGGAAGCGCTTGTGAGTCACAATGGATAAATCAGCGATGACCTCAAAATCAAGCCCTTGTGACATCACAATGGATGTCCACGGGTGACTTCACAATCAAGCCTCTTGTACTTTACATGGATTACCCCAATGGTGACCTCCAAAAAAGCCTCTTTTGACTCACATTGGATGACCTCGCGGGGCCTCACAAAAGAAGCCTCTTGTACATCCATTAAGACCCTTGCGGTGGCCCCCAATGAAGCCTTGTGATCACAATGGATGATCTCCGGTGACCCCACAAAGAAGCCTCTTTGAATCACAATGGATGACCCCGCGGGTCACTCACAATGAAAGGGGCCCCATGTACATCACAATGGATGCCCCCAGTGTGACCCTTCTAATGAAAATTTTGTGCATCACAAGGATGATCTCCACGGTGACCCCAAAAATAAAGCCTCTTGTGACATCACAATGGATGACCCCAGCCCGGGGACTCAAAAGAAGCATCTTGGACATCACAAAGGATTTCTCCCGGGGCCTCACAATGAAGCCTCTTATAATCCAATGGATGATCTCAGCCCTGACCTCCAATGAAGCCTCTTGTGAATCAAATGGTGACCACAGCGGGGACCTCACAATGAAACCTCTTGTGACATACAATGGATACCTGCGGTTGACCCACAATGAAGCACTTGTGATGTACAATGGATTTAAAAACGCGGTGCCTCAAAATCAAGCCTCTTGTGACATCACAATTTGGGTGACCCCAGCGGTGACATCAAAATAAACCTCTTTGACATACAGGATGACCTCAGGGTACCTCAAAAAAAAGTTCTTGTGACATCAAATGGAGACCACAGCGGGACCTCACAAAGAAGCCCTTTTGGGGCAAACAAAATGGTACCTCAGCGGTGACCTCAAAAGCAAGCCTCTTGTGAATCACAATGGATGACTACACGGTGACCTCACTGAAGCCTCTTGTGACCCTGACAATGGATGACCCCAGCGGGGAACCTCACATGAAGCCCTTGTGACTCACAAAGGATGTCCTCAGGGGTGACCTCACAATGAAGAGCTTGTGACATCACAATGGAGACCTCAGCGGTTTCCTCCCAAAGAAGCCTCTTGTGACTCACAATGGTGACCTCAGCGGTGGGGTCACAATGAAGCTCTTGGGACAAACAATGGATAACCTCAGGGTGACCTCCAAAGAAGCCCTTTTGAAAACAAATGGATGACCCCTTGTGGTAAAAACACAATGAAGCCCCTTTTGACATCCAATGGTGACCTCAGCGGTACCCCCAAAAACAAAACCTCTTGTGAATCACAATGGATGACCAACCAGCGGTGCCTCACAATGAAGCCTCTTTTGACATGACAAAGGATTTACCTCACGCAACTCACAATGAAAGCCTTTTGTGACATCACAATGGATGTCCTCAAACGGTGACCTCAAATGAAGACCTTTTGACATCACAATGGATGACCTCGCGGTTACCTCACAATGAAGCCTCCTTGGACTCACAAGGTGACCCCAGCGGTGACCCACAATAAGGGGGGTTTTTGCATCCCCAAAGGAGCCTCAGCGGTGACCCCACAAAGAAGCCTCTTGTGTCACACAAGGATGACCTCAGTGGTACCTCACAATGAGCCTCTTTTGACATCAAATGGATGCCCCCAGCGGGGGACCTCAAATCAAGCCCTTGTACATCAAATGGATGACCCCCAGCGGTGACCTCACAAAGAAGCCTCTTGTACATGACACTGGATGCCTCGCGGTAACCTCACAAGAAGCCCCTTTTTGATATACAATGGTGTCCCCCCCGGGTGACCTCCAAGAAGCAGCTTGTGACATCACAATGGACGATTTAGCGTTTGGGCCCCACAATGAAGCCTCTTGTGACATCCCAAAGGATGACCTCCGGGTGACCTCACAATGAAGCGTCTTTTGACATCACAATGGAAATTTCCCCAGGGGTGACCTCAAAATCAAGCCTCTTGTGATATCACAATGGATAACCACAGTGGTGACCACACAATGAAGCCTCTTGTGACATCCCAATTGATGACTAGAAACAGGGTATTCCCTCAGATGCGGTGATCCAATGTGGCTCGAATAGTTGGGCAAAACCCCGCAAATTGTCACGAGATTGGTGAACCACCTTATGATATTAATCATAAAAGGAAAGGTATATAGTATTTTCCCCGACATTGGCAGGTTTCACATGAGGAAGAACCCACCTAAGATAAAACCCAATAGAAAATATTCATGAGTCACACCCGGATCGTGCCAAAAAAACTAGGATATCGGAATCCTATTGGGGTGTACAAAATTTAAAAACCGCTTAGACTCATGGGGTTAATTTAAAACAAGAAAAACCTTATAAAAAAAATAAAATAATAAAAAA
>JAODAL010082330.1:0-11610 GCA_025379985.1 Phyllomedusa bahiana
CTGGATATGCAAAGAGGATTTTGGTTTTGAAATAATGGTTTTGGGATTTACATGCCCACACAGACACACCGCTGCCTTAAAAAATCACCCACTTCACTTTTCTGAGCTTACAGGGTCAAAACTGACCAATAACGAAGTGAGAAGGGGCGCCTAAAGGGAATGTAAAACCCCAAAAACTGGAATGAACCGAGCTGAGGGCCAAACCCAAATAGATCAAAAGCGCACCCTTTACACCCACGGATGTTTTCCACAGATTATGACAGAACCTTTTTGTTAAACCGGGATACATGGAGTCCTCTCCCCCCCCCAAAAAATGAAAAGGGTGTCGGCAGTAATTTTGCTTTGTGCCCATGACATTTTCCCTTCCTTTTATCCTTTAGTGTCCGTTTCAATGGTCAAAAATCCATCAGTATTGCTAAAGCCAAAAAAAAAACAAATAGGAGTTATCCAAAACGAATACCATAAATGGGATATTTGCTGTCTTCCATGTTTTGTATTATCCTGCTTTTGGTCCCTAACATCAAAATCCTGATGCAAAAATGGCCCTGTCATACTAGCAAAATTTGACTTCTCCGAAGACAAAACGTTGTGTTTGTCCTTTTAAATTCTTTCTCCAGATTAAAAAAAGGGGGGGAAAACCAAACATGTGGACCACATAAGTGGGGAGGTGGAAACACATTAAAACCCACAGGGTGGCGACTGAGGGTGGTTAGCAGCATGAGTAGGCCACAGAGTGGCACAATGACAGAGTTTGGAGGTGGCAGCAACATGAGTAGTCCAAAGAGTGGCACAAGGACAGATTGTGGAGGTGGCAGCATCATGAATAGGCCACAGAGTGGCACAATGACAGAGTGTGGAGGTGGCAGCAACATGAGTAGGCCACAGAGTAATTAAAAACAGTAAATGTTGGGCACTTTTAACTGAACACTGTGTGACAGTGGTGTTCGGAGGTCCCTCTCCACAATCAGTCCTTCATTTGTAATATAGACCACTTCAATTGTATATACCTTCTTTATACTCTTCATTCACGTTTTGTATTTCAAACTATGTGCTTATTTATTCTCAATCTTTAAAAAATTCTTCTGAACACAGTGCAGATACATTCAAATCAGATTATGGCATAGAAATAGAAGAAATATGTTGTAAGAGTATAAAGAAGTTATATACAATTGAGGTGGTCTATATTACAAATGTAGGCCACAGAGTGGCACAATGACAGATTGTGGAGGTTGAAGCAGCAGCATGAGGAGACTTGAGTGGTGAGGTGGCAGCAGCATCAGAAGGCTACATAGTAGCCCAGTGAAGAGTGGGGAGGTTGGTGGCATCACCAGTCCCTGGTAAAGATGATGGGTGGTAGAAGGAGCAGCTGACAGCAGGTGTGTGGCATAGGGTGGGTGGCAGCATCAGAATAGTAATTTCTCAAAGTTTTGGTGAGGTGGCATGATCTTTTCTGATGCATCAGGTATTGGTGTGTGGAAATCCTGGCTGATCCATGCCTGATTCATCTTGACAAAGGTGAGTCTCTCCACATTTCGGGTGAACAAGAGAGTTCTCCTTGGGGTAACTATGGCCCCCGCCGCACTGAACACCCGCTCTGATGCCACACTACTGGCCGGGCAGGACAGTTTTTTCAGTGCAAACTCGGCAAGTTGCGGCCACATATCCAGTTTGGCTGTCCAGTAGCCCAGCGGATCTTCTAACTGGGGAGGCAGGGTGCTGTCCAAGTAGGCCACCACTTCTGGTTCAGGGTCGGCTCCAGGTCCTGCTACTGCTGCTGCTAGTGAGTACCTTCCACACTAGGCGAGTGAAGGAAGCTGCTCATCAACGACTCCAGACTCAGGTTGCTGCTGATGAAGCTGGTACTGCTCCTAACCCTCCACCCCCCCTACATCAGCTGTGTACGTGAGGTATGTGAGCACAGATAGGTAGCAGACAACTGACTAAATAGGATGTCTCTATAACACTTGAGTTTGTCCTCCCTCTTGGCAGGTGAAAAAAAGGCTCGCATTTTGGACCAGTAGCGAGGGTTCAAGAGGGTGGAGAGCCAGAAGTCATCCTTCTGCCGGATGGTGACTATTCGGCTGTTGCTAGCCAGGCAAATCAGCATGCAGCAGGCCATCTGCGCAATTGAGTCTGAGGGACTCCCTGCCTCCATCTCAACTGTATACTGCCACGTTGTGTCTGGGTCATCTGCCTCATCTTTCCCATCACCCTCTACCTCCTCCGGCTGCTCCTTCCCTCCTGTCCCCTGGGTAGAAAAACCACTAATTTCACCAGATATTGCATATGCTCCAATGTCCTCCTCCTCCAGTTCAGCCCCCACCGGACTCATGTGGCCGTGAGATGTAGTCGTCACGTCTCCAGTCCCCTGAACAGACGGATTTTGCAGCATCTGTTTCAGGATATGAAGCAGTGGAATGACGTTGTTTATCTTGTAGTCCTGGCGACTGACAAATAACGTGGCCTCCTCAAAGGGCCTGAGTAAACGGCAGGTGACATGCATGAGCTGTCATTGGCTGACATCAAAATTACATAGAGGAGAATTCCTGTCCACTTGGATCATCAAGAATCATTAATGAACTTTCTTTGCTCATAGAGTCGCTCCAACATATGGAGGCTGTAATTCCAATGGGTGAAAATGAAGCATATCAGTCTATGCTGGGGGGGGGGATGTTCTGCCACTGCAGATCAAAAAGGGTGTTCTTGGCGCTGTAGGAATGGTTGAAGTGCATGCAAAGTTGCCCAGCCATTTTTAGAATGTCTTGCAGATGTGGTGAAGACGTGAGGAATCGTTTGACAAGAATCACTGCAAAGTAACCAGCAAACTCTAAATCTAAAATATAGCCTTTATTAGATCCTTATAAAAACATAACCACTTAAAAAACTTTTAAGCAGCATAGTCACCGCTGTATATACAAATTAAGGGTGGTGTAGATAGCTGTCCCTCCCAATCTCCTATACTAAACCAATCCAGGCAGGGCAGTCGTCCCGAAAGGGTCGGCCCCACCTATAGGGCTAACCTATTAATATCCTATTAATTCCCTATATAAGGTACTAATACACCACATGTACTAACGTATAGATAAAGACAACAAAGTATATACCAATTGAATATCAATCCGAGGGACAGAGTCCAAATAATACACCACCACTAGGGAATAAAAAATATCTTAGGTCAAAGAAAATAAATTGTACATCGCAGATATATACGACCTTAGACTGATTCCTCCAAAATCCTATTATCCCGACGCGTTTCCCCCTGTTCCTCAATTCAGGGTTCATCAGGGGAGCATAGGTAAACCAAGATAAGGAAAAGAGAGCAGCGGCGATAATGCTGCTATATGCCTTGATGATAGACACCACTGTTATATGTCTCCTACCTTTTTATAGCAGAGGGTTAACGTACTGAGGCGCGCCAAAACACTTGGCGTTCTCGCCGGTGTACTGCGCATGCGTACGCGTCATGCTGGTCTCCTGGAAACCCAATTAGTTCTTCCGTTCATACACATTTATAATTTCATCTCCACAGTAAATGCGGTACTCTGCGCATGCACCAGCATAATACTGGTGTCATAGATACCGGACTAGCTCTTCCGGTCATGCGCAGTTGCGCTCTCATGACCGCAAGTGGTACTGGCACCAGGTTCATCTCCTAGGAAACCTGATGCCACATAGCCTAGCTCAGAGAAAGTGGGATGAGAGAATGAGAGACTGATATTAATGTTATATTACGCCATGTAGCTTATCAGCTCTACGGTCCCAAATGTCAATCAACTCCCAAATCCACCCCATTCCACGATTCAAGTCTTATTTTTAAGAGCCATATATATCATTGGTCATAACAAGATATCAAGCACATGCAAAATGAAGACATAATAACGACCAAACCCTATATTCTTTTATATTTATATATATATGGCATCCTCATGCCAAAAGGACACATGCACAGGGTCATTCAATATATGCTCATTACAATGAGGTAAAGTGTCGATTTTCTATGATATGATAAGGGGTTCATGACTATCATGTCACATATTTCCACCCCAACACTCGGTATAAGATATACCTAAAAAGGGAGTGCAGTTATCATATAAAACAACCAAAGTACAACATCTCATTCAAACCCTCTGGTTGTAAAGATTTAAGTCGATACATCCATTTGGTTTCCTTACACAGTAGTTTATTATCGATATCCCTTTTCTGGAAGTCATTCATATTTTTTCAATACATAAAAATGCGATACCAGTTGTCTCACCTCCATGTTCCTGCCAGACATGTCTCGCTATGGAGGTCTCTCTCCTATGCCTGATGTCTCCCATATGCTCGCCAATGCATACCTTTATCGGTCTCAAGGTCTTGCCCACATACTGCTTACCACATCTGCAGTTACAAAGGTACACCACCCCCTCAGTCCGACAGTTCATGAATTCCCTGATCTCAAAAGATTTTCCAGTCCCATTGCTCTTAAACGTTTTAGTCTGACCAACAAATTTACAGTAGATACACTTCCCACACCTGTACATACCCAGAGGCTTCCGATCCAGCCAGGTTATGATCTAATCAGGACATAATGACTGTGAACCAATCTATCCCTCAAGGATCTTCCTCTCCTATTTGTCACCTAAGGTCTTGGGGATAGACAGTCAGATAGATCCAGATCAGATTTTAAAATGCCCCAATGTTTCCGTAAGATCTATCCCTTAGGTCTCCTGCTTGCTCATAAAAGTCCTATATCTTGGAGCAGTTTCTACGAATCCTAAGGTACTGGCCTTTAGGTATTCCGTTCTTTAGATTACTGGGATGATGTGACTCCCACCTTAGCAAACTGTTGGTTGACGTTTCCTTTCTGTGAGTTCGTGTATGAATGAAGCCCATACCATCTCTATAGATCTTTAAATCCAAGAAAGCTATCTCGGATATGTTAGTCTCAGATGTAAATTTAAGACCAACTTCATTGATGTTCAATACATCAATGAACTCCTTAAATGACGCCTTAGTGCCCTGCCACAGCACGAAGACGTCATCGTTGTATCTCCCCCAATACAAGATGTTCTTGGTGTGAACATCCATCTCCTGTCCGAACACCAGGGTCCGCTCCCACCAGCCCAGGAACAAATTTGCATAGCAGTGCCCTTGAGCTGGTGGTAGACCCTGGGTCCGAAGATGAAATAATTGTGGGTTAAAGTGTATTTGAGGGGGTTAAGCACCAAATCATTATGCTTTTCATATTATCTCCCTCTTGTTTTGAGAAAAAACTCAACCGCATGTAGGCCCCAGTGGTGTGGAATACTGCTATACAGTGCTTCCACATCCACTGAGGCCAAAAGGACATCCCTATCAATCTGGATCACTTCTAGTTTTTTTTAAAAGATCCGATGTATCTCTAAGATATGATGGCAGTGTCACCACAAAATTCCTCAAAACTTTATCAATGTAGATCCCAACATTCTGTGTAAGTGACTGGATCCCTGACACTATTTGGCGTCCTTTTAATGGAAACAGTCCCTTATGTATTTTTGGTAGGGAGTAAAAAGTTTCTAATTGTGGTTTTAGAAAGGATACCGTCATTAACTCCCTGAATTACAATGATTTCCAGTTCCTCCAAGAATTTCCCAGTAGGGTCATTTCTCAGGATAGTATAACCTTCTTTGTCCTCTAGAAGTCGACTACACATAAGGGCGTATTTATCGTGGTCCATTACCACGATATTCCCCACCTTATCTGAGGGTTTAATTATTATCTTAGGATCAGATTCTAACTCTCTCAAGGCCAAAGTTTCTTTTCGGGTCAAATTGGATGAATATACCCACATTGATTTCTTCTTTGTGAGGAATTCTAAGTCCTTAGTTACCATTCATAGAAAGATGTCAATTTCTGGGGTATCTTGGGGTGGGGGGAACCTAGTACTTTTTGGTCTAAGGTCTGTTTGAGGGGCATAACCAGCCCCATGGTCCCCTTCTTCCATTAGCCCAACCAAAGTCCTTACTCCTGGGAGATCTTCAATGGAAATTCCCAGATCCTTACACATTTGTTCATCATTATGTCTAAAGAACTTAAACCACTTAATTTTTCAAACAAATAGGTTCATATCCTTGACCCAATTAAACTCATTAAACTTTGTAGTTGGTACAAACGATAACCCCTTGGAGAGTATATTCAAGTCCTCTGTGGTAATTGACCTCTGAGATAAATTAATTACTTGATTTTGCCTTTGTTGGCACCCTTCCCTGTTTTTTTGGGCTGCTGGACAGTAGTTTCCCTGAGTGTGAAGAGTGGTCCTCCCTGGTGATCTAAAAAAGGAGGAGGGGTGATTTGAGAAGATGACGAGGAAGAGGATGATCCAAAATCTACTGTGGATGTAATCTGTTTCTGACATCCCCTGGGGCCCATTCCATTTGGTAGTTCTTCCTGTCTTCCCCAGTTTCTCCTTCTCTCTGTATTTCTCCATCCTTTATTCCACGATTGGGAGTTTCCCCTCCTACCTCTAAATTGTCCTCACCTATGGTATCTATTTCTATTCAAAAAATTATTATCGCTATCTGACAGCTCCGGATCTGAAGATGAAATGTCAGTATCTCTCTCTTTTTCACTTTCATACAGATATTCAAATGCCTTGCCCTCCTTAAACTCGTGAAGGTCTCTTACAAATTATTTGTGTTTCCTTTCTTTCAAATTCTGAGTATATTTTTCCACTGAATTTTTTAAAAGCACTTCACGTCTCGAGAAGTCTGGATTACCTCTCAATGCTACAGCTCTCTCTATGGTCTCTTTTAGTTTAATCCCTGTCTTTTCTAAGATGGCTCTTTCCTCCTCCAGAAGTATTTTCATCAAATTCAGGGAGGAATTCAAAAGTTCCTCTTCCCACTTTTTAAATACCTGAGGGGACCTAGATCTTGGGGCTGGGCTGACATGTGATCTTAAACCACAGGGTACGATTTTAGCCTTAATATAATTTTCAAGGCAATGAGACTCTCAGAATGATTTAATGTTTTCTTTATAGCAAATATACAATTCCTTAAATAGTCATCTCAAATTAGCAAATTCCGTGTCCTCAGTGTTTTCACAGTCTGAAAATATTTTCTGGACATCTGACATCCATTTCTCTGCACCCACAGGTTCATTAAGAAAGCCTTCCATTAATGAAAAAAATCACTGAAAATTTATCACAATTAGACACCAAGGGCGTCATATATGAAGCTCGCCGCGTCGGAGCACACGTTTTCGCCCGATTTCAAGCGAAAGCTGCGCATCATGTATGTCGGCGCCCGAGGTGCGCTCATACATGCGGTGTAAAGTCCACCGTGCCTCGCCAGTGTGCAAGGCGCAGTGCGGGACTTAGGCGCAGTGCGGGACTGCGCCTAAGATTCGCCGCCCGAGGAGGTGCGCTCATACATGCGGTAAAAAGTTCCCTCCGTCTCGCCAGTGTGTGAGGAGCAGTGCGGGACTTAGGCGCTGAAGGGACTGCGACTAACATGTATTCCGATTCCAGACAGGCTGGAAAACAGCGAGAAATCATTAAACATGTTAGTGAAGAGCAAAAAGAGTTGTCTTTCAAATGAGTAAATGAATAAAGTGAAAAATCAAAGGTGTTTAAAAACGATTAAATGTAGTGAAAAAGTGAATCATCTAAAATTAAAGGGAAAATATATAAGATCGCTCAAGAAATAAATTTCAGCTCTCAGCTCCGTGCGGCATGGAGTATGAATCAAAAAAACGTTTTTATTAGGTGGAAAACATTCTCTGAAAAAGAGCTCAAACCTTCTATAAACATACATAAATAAAATCAGTAACAACGCGTTTGTCGCCGAGACCGGCGCAACATCAGGAATTGCGATATTGTAAATTGCCGGGAAATACAGTAATTCAAATTCTGTAAGCTCTTCTCATTGGTCGGCAGAAATCAACCAATCAGAATAGGAGCGACAGTGAACCATTATAACCTATGGAGAAGTATTGACCAATCAAATGCAAAGGCGGACAGTTCAAAATACAGTAAAAAATGCAGAAAAGAGCTGATTGGTTGAGCCCAGGCGGCAGATGTGAATCCACCAATCAGATTTTGTGCGTCTATTTTGAGGGGAGCAAGAAGGCGCGATAGAAGGGCGCCCAAAAAAGTTATTACTGTCTATGGGAAATATTCTAGTACTGTGATTGGTTGGGGGGAAGAGGGGCTCGTCCTGCTTAGCCAATCAGCGAAAAAAAAATATATATATTAATTCAATAAATTCGTTTTTATTTCTTTATTTTCGTTACATCCATACTATTGATCCTTGGCTAACGAAATTAAAGAAATAAAAATGAATTTATTGAATTCATATTTTTTTTTTTGCTACCCCCATATTATTGTTCATTTTATATAGAGATCGGGACAACTTCGTGAATCTTATCATTTGATTTCTGCCATGTAAAGTTTTATTACAGATTGCATTAGAAAACCCATAAGAGCGTCGCTCTCCCATTGGCCCAAATAACCGCACCTCTTTTAACTGAGCCAATCACAAACAGAGCTCGCTCTGCATTTCTTTTCCCCATAGAACTCTATGAGATAAGTAGCTCACCCGCTGATTCTAAGCAAGACGAGCCCCTCTTCCCCCCAACCAATCACAAATACTAGAATATTTCCCATAGACCCGTAAAAACTTTTATGGTGCCCTTCTATCGCGCCCTTTTTGCCCACTCAAAATAGACGCACTACATATGATTGGTGGATTTATATCTGCCGCCTGGGCTCAAACCCGATCAGCTCTTTTCTGCCTTTTTTACTGTATTTTGAACTCCCACCTTTGCATTTGATTGGTCAATACTCCTCCATAGGTTATAATGGTTCACTGTCGCTCCTATTCTGATTGGCTGGTTTTTGCCGACCAATGAGAAGAGCTTAAAGAATTTGAATTACTGTTTCCCGCAATTCTCTATACGCAATTTCCCTATGTAGCGCCGGTCTCGGCGACAAACGCGTTGGTCGGGATTTAATTGATTTATGTTTATAGAAGGTTTCAGCTCTTTTTCAGACAATATTTGACACCTAATAAAAAAAAATTTTTTAATCATACTCCATGCCGCACGGCGCTGAGAGCCAAGATTTCATTGCCCCGATCTCTCCATAGACTACAATGGGAAAAAGTAGCTCGCACTCTGATTGGCCGGGATAGCCAAGCCCCCACTAGCTCAACCAATGAGCTCTTTGCTGCCTTTTTTACTGTATTTTGAACTGTCCCGCCTTTGCATTTGATTGGTCAATACTTCTCCATAGGTTATAATGAGTCTCTGTCACTCCTAATCTGATTGGCCGGGATAGCCAGTCCCCCGCTAGTTCAACCAATCAGCTCTTTTCTGCATTTTTTACTGTATTTTAAACTGTCCCGCCTTTGCATTTGATTGGTCAATACTTCTCCATAGGTTAGAATGGTTCACTGTCACTCCTATTCTGATTGGCTGGTTTCTGCCGACCAATGAGAAGCGCTTACAGAAATTTTAATTTACTGTATTTCCCGGCAATTTCCAAGATCCAAATTCCTGATATTGCGCTGTTCTTGATTTTTGGAAAGTGATTTTATTTATGTTTCTTTTTTTAGAAGGTTTGAGCTCTTTTTCTGATAATGTTTTAACACGTAATAAAAAAGATTTTTGGAATCATACTCCATGCCGCACGGAGCTGAGAGCCGAGATGGATTTTGCTATCTTCTATATGTTTCCTCTCATGTTACGTTCTCGCTTCACTTCGCCTCCTCCTGCTCATTTAGACCAACTTCAACAAGGTCTGCCTGTCGGAGCTGGCGAGCGCTGCAATGCGCCGCACTTTTCCGACCCGCGATCATTCATGCCTCGGAGTATACGAATAAGCCGCTTCCCGCCCCAGAATGCCCACACCGCGCCCATTGCACGCCCCTTCATGTAAGGCGCATCCGAAAGTGGCAAAGGGTTTTGCGCCTAACATTGCATCCCTCCGCCCGACAGGGGATTCGATCGGTGAGGGCACCGTTTTCGCCAAAAAAACAGGCGCAAATCCAGATCATACATGCGCCCAAGAGTCTGGAAAACAAGAATCACTGCAAAGTAACCAACAAACTCTAAATCTAAAATATAGCCTTTATTAGATCCTTATAAAAACATAACCACTTAAAAAAAATTTAAGCAGCATAGTCAACCGTGTATTTTAAAAAATTAAGGGTGGTGTAGACTGGGCCCCCCCCAATCTCCTATACTAAACCAATCCAGGGAGGGTAAGTCGTCCGAAAGGGTCGGGCCCCCCCTAAAGGGGTAACCTATTAATATCCTATTAATCCCTATATAAGTACTAATACACCACATGTACTAACGTATAGATAGAGACTACAAAATATATACCAATTGAATATCAAGCCGAGGGACAGAGTCCAAATGATGCACCACCACTAAGGAATAAGAAATATCTTAGGTCAAAGAAAATAAATTGTACATCGCAGATATATACGACCTTAGACTGATTCCTCCAAAATCCTATTATCCCGACTTAGTGGTGGTGCATCATTTGGACTCTGTCCCTCGGATTGATATTCAATTGGTATATACTTTGTAGTCTCTATCTATAAGTTAGTACATGTGGTGTATTAGTACCTTATATAGGGAATTAATAGGATATTAATAGGTTAGCCCTAATATTGGGCCCACCCTTTTTGAGACGACTACCCTGCCTGGATTGGTTTAGTATAGGAGATTGGGAGGGACAGCTATCTACACAATCCTTAATTTGTATATACAGTGGTGACTATGCTGCTTAAAAGTTTTTTAAGTGGTTATGTTTTAATAAGGATCTAATAAAGGCTATATTTCAGATTTAGAGTGTGTTGGTTACTTTGCAGTGATACTTGTTTTCCAGACTCTTGGGCCGACATGTATGAACGGGCTTTTCGCCTGTTTTTTGGCGTATACTGCGCCTCCCGGCCCGAATCCCGCTGTCGGACGCGGGGATGCGATGTTAGGCGCAGCGTTCGCCACTTTCAGCTGCGCCCCGAATGTAGGGGCGGCAGTGGGCGCGGTGTGGGGGCAGGGTAGGCGTTCCGGGGCGGGACGCGGCGCGCTCATAACTCCGAGGCATGTACGATGGCGAAATCGGGAAAGCGAGGCGCAGTGCAGCGCTCGGCAGCTCCACAGGCAAACCTGGTTTTTTTGGTCTAAATGCTCCGGCAGAGGCGAAGTGAAGCAGGATCGGAACATGCGAGGAAACATAGAAGATCGCGACAGAAATCTCGGCGCTCCACTCCGTGCAGCAGGAGTATGATTCCGAAAAAAATTGCCTTTATAAAGGCGGAAAACAGTGTCAGAAAAGAGCTGAACGTAAAAAATAAACATAATTTAAAAAAAAAATCACTTTCCTAAACTCTAGAACGCCGCAATATCAAAATTGTGATATTGTAAATTGCCGGGAAATACAGTAATTCAAATTCTGAAACCTATTCTCATTTGGTCGGCATAAACCGGGCCAATCAGAATAGGAAACGACAGTGAACCATAAAACCTTGGGGAAGGATTGACCAATCGAATCAAAGGCGGGACAGTTCAAAATATAGTAAAAATGGGAAAAAAACTGAATGGCGAGCTAGCGGGGGGTTGGGTACTCGGCCAATCAAA
>JAODAL010082331.1:0-11610 GCA_025379985.1 Phyllomedusa bahiana
TTTTTGGTCTTGAAAACTACCGCCGTCCAGCCCCTTTGCTAATTTTTCCCCTTTAGCAAGGGCAAGGGTCTTTTTTAAAAGTTGTTTGGGGTAGGTTCTGTTTAAATTCCCAGTTTCTAAAGGGGAGGGGATATGCTCTTTCGTATTGACAGTCATGTTGGCTTTATGGTTCCTCAATTAATATAGTTCCCCCCACCCGGCAAAGTACCATGCAGCCCTAAACCAAACACCCCCAAATCCATGTTGATTGTAGGCAAAACACACTATTTTCACCGGGGTTCCCCCCACCCACTTGACACCCAAAAAAAGCAAGTTTATCTTGTTTTATCAGACCACGGGGACATGGTTCCGGTAATCCATGTCCTTTTGTGTTTGTCTTCACTAACTGTGTGTGGCTTTTTTGGGCTCACCTTTAGAAGGGGCTTCTTTGGGACCACCCATCAGATCAATTTGATGCAGTTGCGGCAACATCGAGCCTGTCAGGTGACCTTCCCCCCTTTTAACCTTGCGCAATGGGAAAATTCATCTGTCTTTTTAAAAAGCCCCTTCGGGATTGATGTGAGCCTGCACCAACTACTTTATCCCATTAAGACCTTTCGGGGGAAAAGACTTTGCAGCTCAGTTTCAGGGTGTTGGTAATCTTCTTATAGCCTTGACCATCTTTATGTAGAGCAACAATTCTTCTTTTCAGACCCTTGGAGACTTCTTTGCCTATGTAATTCCATGTTGAACTTCCAGTGACCAGTATGAGAGAGTGTGTGATTGAAAACACCAAATTTAACACACCTGCTCCAATTACACCTAGACCTTGAAACAAGTAAATGCATGTGGAGGAAAAATACAAATTTGGGCCAATTTGGATTTTCTCTTAGGGTTTAGACATAGGTACTGGGTTTTGACATTGAGGCTGTTGTTTAGTTATTTTGGGGCACACCCAAAATTTTCACTATACAAGCTGTACACTAATTTACAAATTGTTGAAGTCTCATATCTTCAGTGTTGTCCCATGAAAAAATACAATACATTAGTTATCAAAATGTGAGGGGTGTACTCACTTTTGTGAGAAACTGCTCATATATATATATTTATATATATATATATATTATAATTTTGTGTGGTTTTTGATAATTGTTATACCATGAATGAAGATGATGAAGAGATCCAAGTTGTCTCTAAAGCTTGTTATTTAACATAATTTCTTTTTTTTTTTATAACTGTTTTTATTGAAATTCAATGCCAACAAATTACATGCAATATAAGAGAGAATAATTTTGTAAGAAGACATATCAACATAGTATCATAATTGCAATCACATACATTACTATATTTACATTACATACATTACATTGAACATACATTTTCTTATTTAGTGTACACTTAAACTGCTTCGCTAATACCTAATAGAAACCTCAACACTATACTAAGGTAAAGCAGATTAGGGAATAGTTAACCAACATAACTACTTTTAACTAAACCAACTATGTACTGAGAAATGTACTGTTCCTTACTGTTTATGGCAATTTTATGCCCACAGGTTTTAACTTAGGTAATACTCCTCCGCTTCTGTTCCCGCATCCAAGTACAAGGAGGGGTGCCTCCTCTCACTTTCCCTGGATTCCTCAAAAAACAACAAAAAGTGCTCCGGAAGGCCTGTAGCCAGCCCTCATTGTCGTCCCAATCCGTCCATTCCGTCTCCCAACTCCAAAGGGCCACTGTACCTGATTCCCCTTTTTGGGTGGCTATTGGTGCTCCGCCCGCCAACTGTTGCCTCATGTAACAGGTTGTTGTGCCAAAACAGGAATGCAGCCGTTGTCTGAGCGATTCTGGAAGCGTGGCTATGTACCTATCCCAGAGCCTAAAAAATTTCTGAACTCTGACCTCCTTATGCAACGTCGCCTCTAGCCAATCCATATATATCAGGAATCTCAACTTTTCCTCAAATATTTTAAATGTTGGTCCCGCAGGTTGTAGCCAGACCTGCAGAATCGCCTTTCGTGCCGCAGCCCCCACCAGGTGTAACATATGTTTCTCCTGCCAGGAGTAGCCATGTACCTCCCCCCCGGGAGGCCAAATAGCGCCCACGAGACCTCTGGGGCAAATGTATTTACCAGATGACGTTGTATAAAGCGAGTGACCTGATCCCAAAAGGGTCGTATTGATGGGCATTCCCATAGGCAGTGGTATGGATCCGCATCGGGCTCTGTGCATCTGAAGCATCGGTCTGTGGCAAATTTCCCCATCCGGTGTCCCTGTATTGGTGTAAGATACGCATTGTGTAATGTTTTTAAAAACATTTCCAAATATCGGCTAAAAGGCAAAAATTTGTGAGTATCCGACAGGGCCTCCAAAATCAATTGGGGCGTCAAAGTGCTATCCCTTCTCTGCCACCTCGCCAGTCCTGTTGCTAGTCCCTCATATTCTATTCTGTTTGTCAAAAAACTGTATATGTTGCATGTCTTGTGCTTGGATATAAGAGAATTTGCACAAAGGTTGTGTCCCAGTCCCTTGGAGACAATTGCTCTGTTACCTTTTTAATGTAACTGCTTGCCTGAATGTAGTTAAAAAAAGGAATGACAAGCGAAGGAAAGGCCCCCTGGAGCTCGGAGAGAGAAAATAATTGTTTCGTGACTGGTTGCACAAAGTGGCGCACCTGACGTAGGCCTGCGCCGTGCCAGTCCCTGAACGTTTTGTGCGGTTTCCCATCTTGAAATGCCGCGTTCCGTAGTAGGAATAAATATGGTGAATATTCCGGGTTTAAGTTTTTAATTTGACAAATCTTTCTCCAAGCCCGCCATATCGGCATTAGTAAGACGTTGTCCTTCGCTTGCATTGGCAATTTGCTAAAGGGCATATGTAGGAAGTTTAGTAGGGATATGTCTGGTAAAAACCATTGATCTAGGGCATTGTTCATAAATACATTTGTAGATTGAGTCCAAATAGCAATGAAACGACCCATGGATGCCAGATTGTACAGACGAACATCCGGAAAACCTATTCCACCGTTCATCTTATGCTGTTTTAGGATGTGTAATGGAATTCTAGCCCTTTTATTGTCCCAAATAAATCGCCTATATAGCATGTTTATGAATTTCTCATCTTTCGGCCTCAGGTACATGGGAAGCATATGCAAAACACAGAGCAGATGTGGGAACTCGACCATTTTAATAAGGTTGCTGCGTCCCATAAATGATAAGGGAATTTTAGACCAACTTTTTAGAGTTACCGGGAGCCTCTCAATGTACGAACCCAGGTTTTTTTTGATAAAGACAGTCTGGCGATCTTGTTAGCCAGATTCCCAGGTATTTCATGGCTGATGTGCACCATCGGATTGGATGTGTCCTTGCCCATGTGGGCACTGCGGGTCCCCCCAAGAGCATCCCCTCACTTTTGTCCACATTTATCGTGTATCCTGACATGGTACCCTTCTCCTGTAGATCAGCCAACACGGGATCCAGTGTGTGACGTGGGTTTGCTAACATTAAGAGAAGATCATCAGCGTATGCCGTAACTCTGACCTCATGTTGGGAAAAGCCAATTCCTCTGTATACATGTGATTGGGTTATGTGATAGAGGAGGGGGTCTAGCGATAGATTAAAGAGCAGAGGGGCGTACAAAGGACACCCCTGCGGTCCCCTAAACATATCTATGGGTGCTGAGATACACATGTCCATTGAGAATCAAAGACAGGTGGACAGGATTTGATTGATTAGTGATCAATTAAACGCTGCAAATCGCCCCCGAAGCCTTACTCTTCGACTGGTGGGTCCATAAAAGGCCACGCCTCCTTTGTCGAATATGCCTTATATGCGTCCAGACTATGAATAATAGCATTTCGGATTCGTCTCACCAGCCTGGCCCGAGTTATCGTCGCTACCACCGTTCTAACATTACGCGTGGAATGCCTATGGGCAACAAAGCCATTCTGGGAGGGATGGATAATTTGGGGCAAGAAGGTTTGCATCCTGGTCACTAATATTTTTTGCTAATATTTTATAATCCTGATTTTTTAACAGGAAATGGGTCTGGTACGAGGCCACATAGTTAGGGTACTTATGCGGTTTAGTAGCAAACTATATTGGTTCTTGCATCGCAGAAGGAGTCCACCACTGAAAGAACCCACATATAAATGTCATTTATAAAGTCTGTGAGATGAGGTACTCACTCCGCCTTAATATCTTAAAGAACTCCGCCGAAAACCCATCGGGGCCTGGTGTCCCATAATAACCCCCCGGACCTCCTCCTCCGTTATCACTGATTCCAGGAACACATGTTGCTCGTCTGTAATACCCGGCATTACGAGGGAGTCTAAAAAGGTTGTCTAAAAAGGTTTGAACCTTCTGATTATCATATGGGGCTGCCCTATATAATGTTTCATAATAATCTATGAACGCACTCTCAATATAAAGGGGATGTGTAAGAAGGTTACCTGTAGCCACTGATTTGACAGCCGCTATTTGGGGTCTCGTTTCCCATGGCTTGGTGGCATTAGCAAGAAGCTTCCCCATTCTATTTCCCCATCTGTAAAATTTGTTCTTTTGGTGCGAGATGTGCGTTTTGGCTTCCCCTTGTAGGAATGTATGTAAAAGAGCTTGCGCTTCCATATATCTAATCTTTCTTTCAGTGGTAGGGTGTATTGAGTATTCCTCTTGGGATTGACTTAGGGCCATGTGCAGTTCTTGAAATTTCTTATTCTGGGCTTTACATCTCTTACTAACATAACTTATGATGTGGCCATGCATCAAAGACATTGGAAGTGAGCCACATTACTGGGGCGTTTTTCCGATGGGCCTCAATTGTCTTCTTGAAATGTAACCTGTTGTGTTTGGAGGTAGTGAGGGGGTTGGGGTGCCGGAATTCGTTTAACGATTGAGAGAGATAACTCGGGAATCTCCAGCTGGGCGGTTGAGGTGGATGGGACCCATTGTGAAGGGATAACATCACGGGGGCATGATCTGAAATAGTAATCGGAAGCAGACGCGCATCCAAGATCATACAGTATAATGCTGTGGAAGGTAAGGAAAGATCAATCCATGAAAAGGATTCGTGTGCTGCCGAGTAAAATGTGTATGCTCGTGTAAGCGGGTTCACGGCCCTCCAATAGTCAAAAACGCTTAGTCTGGTACACATCTCCCTCAAAGAGGAGGAAAAAAATGTCTCTCTCCCATCCCCACTTCCTGATCTGTCCAGTTGTGCATCGGGCACCACATTAAAGTATCCCAATATTAGAAGGTTCGGATGAGGTTTGGTAATCAGGAAATTAGTGATTTCTGAGAGGAAGGCACTATTCTCATTGCTGGGAGCATATACGTTGCATAGGATATATGAAATATTCGCGATTTTCACTCTCACATAAAGAAAACGACCTTCTGGATCAGCGACACTCTCCTCAATGGTTTGCACTATGCCCTTCCTAAAATATTTGGCCACCCCTCTTGATTTGGATTCAAAGTTAGCTAGTACCGGGGGGTCTAGCCAGGAGGCTCTCAGAGGCACAAAACGTCCCGTCTTCCAGTGTGTCTCCTGTAAGAAAATTATATCTGCCTTTAAGCGCTGTATATGTCTGAGGACTTTTCTCCTTTTCTCAGGGACGTTTAGGCCTGCGACGTTCCAGGACAATAGGTTCAGTTTTGTGTTGTGGACACACCTCCTCCTTGTTGTTAAATTGGGGTTACTCTTAATATACCTTGTGCAGGGAAGTCTACATTCTGAGCTTTAACATAGGATAGACCACAGAAGGCGTACCAGCGAGTGCCCCTGAGGTCCAAATGTGGGTAGAGCGGAGGTGTCACCCCTTCCAGAGGTAACGGTACATACAGCACAGATACAAGGTATCTCGCAACAAATTAGATTTAGTGCTTATGAACATATACCATAACTATATAAACAATGCAAATTGTTGGTTCAGAAAAAACCTGGTGATCAACACATTCCTTTTCTGGAACATAAACATAAGAACCTACGGGGTGTTACTCCCGCATCCTATCTTTGCACATAAGTTCATTACTCTGGTCGTTCACCGTCGACCAGATCTATTGCATGGTAGTGGGTATAATTAGAAACCTCTACAATTATTACAAGTATCAGGGATGACTCCCTTACCCCACCCTCTCCCCTTAGACTCAATAATTGAAGTAGTCTCCTCTCTATCCCCTTGTGACCGTCCATTTCTAATCTGGGGCATTGGGTAAGAACCTCCTTGAGGCCTCCTCTGGACTTTCATAATAAAATAATTTCTTTTTTTTAACTATTGTAGGGTATCCTATCTTCAAGAGTGATTTTTTTTCTGACTGAAGAACAATAAAACTTTGTGTAGTTGAGAAGCAAAAAAAACAAAAAGTGGGGCACATTTATCAAAATCAGTTGCACCGGAATATTGGCACAATTTGCACCACAAATAATGTTATTGTTATGGCAGGAGTAGAGGATCCTCTAGACTACTGTAATCGGTGGTATAAGCTATGCCAGGGAGCAAAATCTAAGTAGGTCCCAGTGTTCACCAGAGTCCACCGCAAGGCAAGTTGGGCTTGCTGCAGCGGGAGTTCTAACAGGTTGCTACCCCTGACGCAACTTGCTTGTGATGACAGCCAAGGTATAGAGTGGTACAGATTAGTCAGGGACAGGCAAGAAGGTCAGGACAGGTGGCAATGGTATTGTAATGGTTATAGCAGATGCAACAACTGGAGGAAGCAATTACCACGTCAGGCACGAGGCATCTATCCCCCCGCCCCTTTTACCGGCTCCACACCGCACAGCTATCTGCCACCACCATTCCACGCTCAACATACGCAACCATCCATCTCCTCTTCGCATGTATATGTCACTTTATGTAGAGAATAACTTTTTGACCAATTTTACATAGTCATGTGATTCAGAGATTGGTTTTTCAGTGTGACACATTGTGCTTAAGTTAGTAGAAATTTTTATTCCTTACAATCCTTGTTTGTTTGGAAAATATCTTAAATTTCATGAAAATTAGAAAAATTTGCGATTTGTGAAAGTTGCAATATTACTGGTTGCAAGACAGTATTAATTATTACCCTCAAAATAGTTTATAAATAGCATTACCATATGGTCCTCTATAGGTTGGCATAATTTTTTAATTAAAGTGTCTTTTTTTTTTTTACGACATTAGGGGGCTTAGAAAATTTAGTAGGTAATTTCTCAATTTTCAAGGAAAATTATGCAATATTACATTTTTTTTTGGGATCACTCCAGTTCTGATGGTGGCTTTGAGGCGGCCGCATTTTAGTTACCCCAATAAAGTGACTCTATCTGAGAAACTAGAAAACCTTAACGTATTTACAACATATTTAGAAAGTTTGTAACCCATTAGATATTTCAAATGACGGAAATTTAAAGCACTAAGTGGAGGTTGAAATTTCAAAATTTCCTATTTTTTTGCAGATTTTCAATATTTATCCCATTGATTCAATGGAATACAGTAAAGTGACTAGGTAATAAAATGCAAACTTAATATCAATTCCCCCCGGTCTGCGTTTTTTGAGATATGCGGGCGGGGTCATATGTGCCGCGTAGTGCATTTTTTTGTCAACCAGAAGCCCCAGAATAGGAGGATGCACCTACTAACTCTGGGTTATCATTTTCAATTCGTTTTATTAGGCGCCATTTCAGGTTTGGGGACACACTTAAGGTGCTAAAACTTAATAAACACCCTAAATAGTCCGATCATAGTGGGAATCTACACCCCTTAAGGAATTTATTCAGGCGGTGCTGCATTGAGTTTATAGACCCACACGAATTCACAAACCATTTTTTTTAGCATAAGCTGGGTGATAATTTAAAAACATTTTTTCAATAATTTTGCTTAATTTTTTCTTATAATGTTTCATATATACATGGAATCTGGAAAAAAAGATCCCTAAAACTTTTTAAGCTTTTTCTTCCAAGTTCGGGCAATACCCTACATTGCGGTGTTAAACGATGTTGGGGCGCATAGCAGGGGTATATAAGGGAGGGAGCGCTATTTGGCTTTTGGATCGCAGATTATGGTGGGGCCATGTGCATTTGAAAAGAACACAAAGTTGCAGTACTGTGCGAAAACCTTACAGATTGTCGCACATTTTAGATTCAATCACCCTCAGGGGATCTCATCTAGGTGTGTACTGTGCATTTTGGGGTGCACAGGTGTTCATAGTTTTTTTTAGATGGGCAATGAAAAATGGGGGGAAAAAGGCGCAAGTTCGGTCATTGTTTTTGAGTTTCAATTTTACAGCATTCGCAGTGCGTGCAGTGTAAGATGATGTGTTAAACTTTACTATGGGGGTCGGTACAATTAAATGATATATATTTTATATAGTTTTCTTATGTTTTATTATTTTTACACAGTAGAATTATGTTTATAAAAAATTGCGTTTTTATGTTGTCCTATTCTGACAGCCATAACTTTTTTGATTTTGCTGTGTGCTGAAGCTGTGTATGGGCTTGTTTTCATGCGGGAGAGTTGAAGTTTTTATTTAGGTACATTTTGGGGTGCATATGGATGCTATTTTCTCACTTTTTAGTATAGGTTTTTGTGTGATGTTTTGTACAAATTACGCAATCTTGGTAGTGTTTTTTATTTTTATTTTTTATAGCGCGTAACTGCTACGTATTATATGTCATTGGTAGCTTTAATCAGAGGTTAATTCGATTACACCGATACCCAATTTGTATATTTTTTTATGTTTTTATTCTTTTTTACAATAAAAACCAACTTTTTTCAACAGGAATATACGTTTTTTGCATCGCCACTAGTCCAGAGAGCCATATCTTTTAAATTTTGCTGTGCTTGGAGCTGTGTAGGGATAGTGCTTTTTGGCAAGCATGAGTTAAAGTTTTTTGTTGTATCATTTTTGGGGGGACAAAGGCTTTTGATCGCTTTTTATATCATTTTTTGGAGGCCAGGGTGAAGAAAATACTGCAATCTAGTAGGTTTTTTATTTGTATTTTTATCAGGGCCTCACCATGCAGTATCCGATGATAATGTTAGCTTTAACTCTTTTGGGTCCGCTACGATTATGGCTGAGATACCATTTATATAGTTTTTTTTTTAAGCTGAAGCAACTTTAAAAAATATGAATGTGTTTTGTGTGTTATAACAATTATTTATGCATCGCTATCTTCTGAGAGTCTCATTTTCTAATTTTTCCGTATACAGAGTGTTTGAGGATTTTTTTTTGCGGGATGTACTGACGTTATAACTTGGTATTAATTTGGCGTTTATTGGAGTTTTTGGTCGCTTATTTTATTCCATTTTTATGTTGATGCGGGTGAAACAATAATTCTTAATTCTGTGATTGTTTTTTTTTTGGGTTTTTTTTTTTCGGCGTTCCACAATACGGGTTTATTAACATTGAAAGATTTATAGGGCAGGTCGGTTACGCAGCGGCGATACCAACAAATATGGGTACTTTATTATTTTTGATCATTTTTGGGGCGATTGCGTTTGTAAAATGGGGAAAAAAGGGCGGTGTAGTGTTGTTACTTTATTTTTTGTGTATCTGTTCTTACATGTTTTTCACTTTTTTTTTATTTTTTTTCTCTTTTTCACGTTTTTTTTTTACTTTTCCCATTAGGGGATTTGATTGAGAGTTCTTTAGCTTTTAATTTAATAGGAATCCAGTGAATTGCTTGTTGCTATCGAATGGTTCCTTATGGTAATGTCTCGTCACGATGACGGGTCTGCCCACAGGCACGGCACGGGCGTGCGTGACGTCATAGACATCCCGGAAGGCCATTCTCTGCCTTCCGTGGTGTCTGTGTTGGGAGGCTGGAGCTGCAAGGATCGCCGTTCCTGTGACGCTGCGCCAGCCGACAGAGAGGCAAGGGAGGAGCGATCTCATCTGCGTTCTCCTTTGTTATTGCTCGACCGATAGTCGGATAATTAAGGGGTTAACGCCCACCCCCAACCCTCGGAGCGTTCCGGGTCGGGGCCAGACGCCTGCGGGATGTCTGCTGTAATATAAGCTGACTCCCGCCGACCGATCGCGCGAACTCTGTCTTTGAGTTCTAGCGATCCTCAGGACGTTTCCATAGCCTGGTGCGTGACCCCCCAAACCACCTGGAAGTATGGTTAGGCCCAGGTCGTGAAGGGTGTTAAAGATCGGTAGGGAACTAAGGTGTTCCGGATATATAGCATAATATGTATATTTAATGAATATAGGCAATTACCAATTACTGGTTTGCTGGCCCTTTAAGTCTCCTCCACAGCGCCACTCGTCCTTGGCAGCATAGAGGGAGAGGGGACACGAGTGCACCCGCGGCCTGACATGCAGGCTGCAGGGTGGCTCATTACAGTTATACATGCTTTGCACCACACTTACGTGTTTTAGACAGTTTTTAGACACGTCTGTGCCTCGTCCAACTAAAAGGACTTTTCATCGCCAAAGGGAGTGTTGCTTAGTGTGCAATACCATTTGCCCAAAAAATGTTCTAAAATTTTGGAGCAGTTAGTGGCATAAAAGGTGTAAAGTTAGACCATACAGTTCTAACATGCACCAGATGTGTCAAAAAACTATTATATATGTGGCACAATGTAAGATTGTCTGGTTTAAGTTTACACTAAGCTAGACAGTGTTGATAAATCTGCCCCGGTGTGTGAACCCAGCTTTAGTAGGAGGAACACCTGTTCTAGACAGAGATGTGAACTGAAAGTCTGTTCCCTCTGTGACGCAGCACTGTCCTTTGTACATGTATCCGGAACCCAAAGCTGAATCCAGTGATGCAGCATCCCTACATTGGGGCATAGGGAATGTTTGGGAAATGCTTCCGTCCTGGAGGTTTCCCATTCAGAGGCTTGACGTTTTAGGAGAGTTGGCAAGTATGGTTTAGGTTAATTTTATACTAGCAAAATGTGGGCGCATTTGTGTAGCTGTGTTATGGCTGCAAGTCTCAGCTGTTTGTTTCAGTCATTAGAACCTTGTCTGGGATGGAAAAGACTGCCATTCTGCCACTTCCAGTTACATACAGTTGAAACCAGGAGTTTACATATACTATATAAAAAGACACATGTGCATGTTTTTCTCACTATCTGATATGAAATCAGAAGAAGCATTACTCGTTTTAGGTCAATTAGGATTACCAACATTATTTATATTTGCCAAATGCCAGAATAATGAGAAAGAAGAGAATTTTTTAAGCCATTTTTATTACTTTCTGCAAGTCAAAAGTTTACATACACAAGGATTACTATGCTCCAGAGCTTGGCTTCACTGAGTGCAGGAGAAACGGAGTGGTGAGCTAAAAAACCGGAGTTAAAAGCAGGAAGGAAAAACTGGTATGTAAACAAACTTAATTTATTTCATGGAAATGTTTCTTTTTTCAACTGTACTAGCTACATATGTATTGCCAACATCTGAGTTAGAGATGGGCGAATTGATTCTAACGAAGTGGAATTGTTTAGATTTGAATTTCAGGAAAACTTCGGTTCTGAACGAAGTCGAAGTTTGGGGGACTTCGGTGTTTAACGAAGTGTGTGTTTGATTTTATAAAATGGCTGCGAGCAAATGGCGTACATGGGGCAAAGCACTCTGGGAGGAAGAAGGGCATAGCCTGCATGACATGTGCAGGGTGAAGCCCAAACAAGGGCGGCGGGATTTTTGACGTCACCCA
>JAODAL010082332.1:0-11609 GCA_025379985.1 Phyllomedusa bahiana
TCTCTAAAAAAATCAGTTTTTGAAAAGGTAAATTCTGTGAGGATAAATTGTCAAAAAGAGCCCCCGGCTGGACACAAATTGCACAATTTGAGGCTTAAAATTTTCTGGGGCTGGAGTCACTATGGGTCGCATCATTGATCTCCAGAGAAGTCTGTCCCTAATCACTGAAGAAGGATTTGGAGGAAAAATGAAACCAATAAATTTGATTGGCTGAATCACTCTCAGAAGCCAAGAGGCAAATGTCTTCTCAACTAAGAAGTGTTTTTGGGGATGATTAGAAAATTTTTATTAATTATGGGTGTGCGAACGAATAACACATCTACACTTTAAAACATACCTTTAAAAACTGCAGGGAGGGTGTATGTGGTATGTTTATCACACTTGAAAAAAAGCAAAATGAAATAATAATGTAAAAACTATAAATAAAATTTCCTAAATAAATTCTGTAAAACAAATGTCAGTTACCCAAAAATATACTAAATGACAGTCACTGTACAAAATAGCATAGTGCCACTTTGTGATCTGTGAGTCAAACAGGTTTAGGTGTCATGCTGTGGTCCAGGAAAGGTATAGTCAATGTCCAGTTCAACTAAAATGATGGTTGAAAGACTCCTTTTTCTGGCACTTTTTAAATCTGGGGGTCATGCAGGTTTGGGGCTCATGCTGTGGCCCAGGACAGGTATAGTCCAATGTCCAGTGAAACTAAAATGGTGGTTGAAAGACTCCTTTTCCGGCACTTTTTAAATGTGGGGGTCATGCAGGTTTGGGGCTCATGCTGTGGCCCAGGACAGGTATAGTCAATGTCCAGTTCATGTTACATTCAAACATGACCTCTCCTCACTCTGATCACGGCTGCTGCAATAGCTTGGATTGCTAAGCAGCAGCCCGTTGACCTCAGTCACTGCTCTTTGGTTGGCATCCTCCGTCACGCACACGCCCCTTCCCTCTTGCGCGGCGCCGTCTTCTGCGGAGCATCACCGCATCAGAGAAGGCGCCGCTCACTTCCCTGAGGCCCTCCCGCCCCCCAGCTGCCGACAGCAGAGAGTGAGAGGAGACAAAGTCCTGGAGCCGGAGCAGGATGAAAATACCAGCAGGGACACAGTCACAGGCAGCAATGTACTAGCGGAGCGGAGGTGAGCCAGCCTGCTTACTTATGATGCTGCAGAGAGCAGGGCAGAAGACTAACCTCCTGTCATAAGTCAATTTGCTGTGTGCATTCCTCATGTCTCTCTCCCACACACACGGGAGCTGCTGCCGACTGGACTGCCGAGGCAGTGTGTCGCCCTTCACAGCCTGTAACATCTGAAGAAAACTCATAGATGTATTTTAACAATGATGATTTTTCATGTTTATAATGGGAATTTAGAGTCCCTGTGACACATTTAATCACTAACTGAACACTTGTGAAAGCTAGTGCTCGCAGGTATCAGCCAATTTGCGTCCAGGCAAGCCGCTGCTGCTGGATGCAATCTGGCTGATGCCTGCAAGACTTAGAATTTATGGACCATTAAAATATTATTTTTGACTATGTCCCTATTGAGAAGCCTTGAAAAACAGTCCCCCAACACCTATGAAGCCTTGAGGAATCATAGAGCCCATATAGCATAAACGCGGTTCAAATAAGACTATTTGTGTTCTATTATTCTCCATTGCTACTTCATGATATATGTTGAGGAAGTGTTTTTTAGTCTATGTCACGTTTTTTGGTGTGATTTGTAATGCGTTTTTGGAAAAAATCTGCCCAAAAACTTATAAAATTACGTCTGCCACTTTCCATAGACTCCAATAGTAAATTTTTCACCTACATAGACATATGGGGTTTTTATTCTGTGGGACAAGATGTACTTTCTAATAGTGTTATTCAACGTGCTATAGAATATACTGGGAAACCGCAAAAAAAAGTCTAAGTGGGGCAAAATGTGAAAAAAATGTACTTGGCTTTTGTTTTTATCGTGTTGACCCTTCAGTACAAATGATGTATTATATGTACTCTGCAGGTCGGTACGATTCTGGTGATGCAGAATATGTATGGTGTTTGTTGTGTTTTAGCACTGTTAAAAAAAGTCCAAACATTCTCGACTTCTTAAATTCCTCTGTGGCACCATTTTCAGCGTCCAATAACTTTTTTGTGCTTTCACCTATGGACCTGAGTGAGTGGCATGTCTTGTGGGCTGAAGTCTACTTTTTATTGGTATCAGTTTACAGGAGACTTTTTGATCACTTTGTATTCCAATATTTAGAAGACGTGAATAAAATTAAACTCAACTTAGATCCAGCGCTGTGCCGTCCTCCGTCTTCTATATATTTTTTTTTTTTCTATATAGGAATGTCATTGTTGTAGATAGTGATTGGCAGCAACAGTAGCGTCCCCCTTCCTGACATCAGCAGTCAGAAGCAAGCACTCTGTATTGTTTGCTGTTTTTTTTTTGCATTTTGGTTCTTACATCCTCTATTTTTTATCCAAAAATCCTAAAAATTTTATATATCTTTCACAAGATTTTCATATTCAGGCTAATAAAGCTTAAAGGCTGGACTAAGCTCTGTTTCACTTCTGATGTAAGGGTCTAAAGCCAAAAACGTACAATTAGCCTAGGTGTCAAATGCGTAGGACAAAAAAAAAACGGCCGAAAGTCAATTGTCTTTTTTCTGATGCACGGCCTAAAACCTCTGAAAATCTGATCGTTTTTCTACGCCGAGTAAGTGTAGTCTTCTGTTATTTTTAACTGATCTGTCATTTGGATCTGTTAAATAAACAGATATTTTGGTTTCCATTGGCATCAGTTTATTTCCATTAAAAATTGAATATTGTTTTAATGTCTGAAATCTGTCTGTGCATTTACAGAAAAAAAATAAGAAATCCATTTAAAAGATTTGTATCTGTTTTCCATTGACCTCAGTGTTTAAAAAAAGAAGGGTCCTTTCTGTCAGATTTTCTCTTTTTCATCGAACCAATAACACAGCATTGCATTTTATTTTTTTCCTGTAAAAAAAACAAATCTGACGCAAAAGGCCTAAAAACCTGTGAAATCAATGAGTGACTGTTCTTTTCCATTTTTCTCCTTCCAAAACAGACTAGAACAATGGTAAAACAAATCATAGATGTGAACAAAGCCTAAAAATCACTCAAACCCAACTAGTTCACGTACAATATGTCCTGCCCACCTATATTGTAAAAAAAAAAAAGTGTAACATTAAAACACCTTCTCACACTGCACAGCCCGAAAATTTAGGGTTTTAACATGAGGTAAAATGCCCTGCACTGTTCTGCAACATAAAACAACCCGCTGTGCAGAACAAGGGAGGAGGGCGCTTGCGTCTGTCTTCTCCCCATTTTATTAATGTCGAAATTTTTTAAAATTTCAACAACGGGGGGGGGAAGGGGGGCCCATTTGCCTTTTTGCCTAGGGAAAACCAAAATGCCTTTTCCCCCCCCCCCGAAGGCGACCCCCTCAGACGGTAATTTTCTTCTTACCTATAAGCCATGTTGACCTGCAGAGGGCTACTACTCTCTAGAGGCCTAATAATCCTAGCACAATAGAGAAGGCGGAAACACGCCCAAGAGTCATGTTGCCATTCTCTACTTGTGGACTGGGAGATTTTTGTCTATTGGGTCTTAAGCTAAACATTCTAATAGATATTATATGTAGAGATGGGCGAATCGATTCTAACAAAGTGGAATTCGTTTAGAATTTCGGGAAAAAACTTGTTTTCGAATAAGTCTAAGTTTGGGGTGATTCCGCGGGAACAAAGCGTGTTTTTTAAAAATTTGATAAAAGGCCGCAAGCACAGGTGTTACATGGGGAAAAGAACTCGGGAGAAAAAAGGATTTACCCAAAATGACATGTGCAGAAAGAAGCCAATCAAAAGACCAGCGGTTTTCTGTACTCACCGCACTATATAAGTCCGGACCCCCTGCAGCTCACACCTCCTCTCTCTTTTCCGTGTTGTAGCTGCTGCAGCTCCAGTAGGAGACTCACACAAAAAAAGGGGATTTTTAAAAACAGCGATTTTTGGGGGGGGTTTCACAGCTTTTCTCAAACGTTTCTCTTACATTCTAATCTTGATTTTTGGGGTTTTGGAATTAAGTCCATGTCCCAAAATTTCATGCATATACTTTTAATGCTATCTGGTCAGTTCGGGTGCACATTGAAAACCCAGGTTATCTAACCTGTTTTTTTCTGTTGTATTCAGTTAAAAACACGTTTTTTACAATCCACATCCCTTTTAAATTTTTTGGCAGCTCATTTCTTTTGCGAAATTTAAAAACCAAGGGTTAATTAAGCATGTTTCGCTATGAAAGTCATAAAAGAAATGTTTTTTTAAAAGCCAAAGAAAAAAATTTTCTGTAGCATAATTTATTTCCAAGGTTTAAAATTAAGCTTTTTCTGCTTTTGTGTCAAAAAAATACACATCTTTTTAACACCCACATAGCTTTTAATTTTTTGACAGTTCATTTATTTTGCGCAATTTAAATCAAAGGGGTTTAAATTTAAAAGTTGTTTCGCTGTTGAATCATAAAATACATTTTTAAAACACCACATAGCTGTTAATTTTTGGAAGCTCTTTTTCTTTTGCCAATTTAACCAAAGGGTTAATTAAGCGTTTTTCTCTGTGTATCATTAAAATAACATTTTTTAAAACCCACAACTGTTAATTTTGGCAGCTCATTTTTTTTGCGCAATTTATATCCAATTTTCATTAACTTTTTTCTGTCTGTTATTCAAAAAAAAACACCGTTTTAACCCCCACATAGTGGTAATTTTTGGCAGCTCATTTCTTTAACGCAATTTATATCTAGGGTTAATTAATGTGTTTCGCTTTTTGTAGTCAGAAAAAAAAAATTGTTTTTTTAACGCCAAATAAGAATTTTTTTTCCTGTATATAATTCAACCCAAGGTTAATTAACTTTTTTTCCTGTTTAGTCATAAAATAACCGTTTTAACACCCAAAGCTTTTAATTTTTTGGGGCAGCCATTTTTTTTTGGCAATTTATACCAAGGGTTAATTAAGCTTTTCTACTGTTGCAAAAAATACCCTTTTTTAACACGCAAATACTTTTAAATTTTTTGGCACTCATTTCTTTTGGAAATTTTATAAACCAAGGTTAAATTTAAAGTTTGTTTCGCTGTTGTAGTCAAAAATAAACGTCTTTTTAACACGCCACATACTTTTAAAATTTTTGGGCAGCTCTTTTCTTTTGCGAAATTTAATCCAAGGTAATTAAGCGTTTTTCTGCTGTTGTATCAATAAATACTCGTTTTAACACGCCACAAGCTGAATTTTTTTGGCAGCTTATTTCTTTGCTTTTTTATATCCAAGGGGTTAAATTTGAGCGGTTTCTGCTTTTACATAATCTTAAAAAAAATTGGGTTTCTCGCAAAGAACAAGAGTGACTTTTGATCACTATATTTAAAATTTTGCCATACAAATTTAAACCTATAAACCTATCTGTAAAACGCACGCACACTCATAATATGTCCTCTAAAGCTACCACCATGCTCCCTGAACAGAAATCCTCGGGCAAATTCCCCATCCCATAACGGGCTTGCCCCTATCTTACCTACTGCCCTAGCCAAGCCTGCACCAGCAGACACCTCAGCCCAACTGGATGGCTTCCGTCCACTTCTCTCATATTATACTGCGTCCCTCACCTAAACGGACAAGCAGAATAGGTTTTTCATTCCACAGCCACACCAATTTTTATCAACTCCCATAACCCCCCTCTTCCACCAAAATATCATATTCATTGGAATAAATTCCACTGTACATACACCACTGCATATTATCCCCCCATAAAGCACTTCTCCTAATATCTAATATACATATTCATTTTTAATAAACTGCAAGCCTATTAAATACATTTTTTCTTTGTGCTGTATACTTTGTCTCAGACTTTTTCCATAAACCCTTCTCTTTTAATTAAAAATTCATATTCATTTTTAAAAAGCTGCAGGCTCTTTGGTTACCCTTCCCCCTCCCGCATTTGACCAAAAACAACTTCCCCATTGAAGATTTTCTCCCTGGCTCACGGCTACCACCTAATTCTTTAGTCCAGTAAAGCTGAAAAAATATTTTTTTTTGCATGCCCCCATATTTTTTGCATGTTTTCACTTTTTACGTAATGAATTAGGGGGCAGCCTTGGCCGGGAGGAGAGAATCTTCAACGTGGAAGTTGTGAGGTCAAACTGCGGGAGGCAGGTGTCACGCATGAGCTGTCACTGGCCGACATTAAACTTAAAAAAGGGGGTGTACTCCTGTCCGCTTGGATCATCAATAAACCAAAAATGCCTTTCTCTGTTCAAAAGTCTTCCAACATATGGGGGCTGGAACCCCACCTTTTGGGAAAGTTACAAATCAGCCATTTTTGGGGGAGGCTTCTGCCTGCACTTAAGGAGGGTGGCGGGTGGTGTAAGAACGCTGAAGTCATGCAAATTTCATGCCTTTTTTAAAAATGTCTTGCAAAAGGGTTTAAGACTTGAACAACCAGATTGAACTGTATGCCATGCAGGAAAAGGGGCTCACCCCTCCCCTACGCAGCGCACACCATGTTCTTTCCATCGTCTGTCAAATGGTTCAAAATTTTTCAGTTGTCACAGAAAAAAGCCACACATCGGTCACTTCAGACCCGGACATTCCTCCCATGTTACTTCGTTCCCCAGGGGAAACCCCTGCCACTTGGATCATCAAAAATAATAGCTTTCCTGTTCATAAATTTCCCCTTTCATAAATTTCCCCCTGTTAATATATTTAAAACCCTGTTAAACTTTTTTCCCATTCAATAATTTCCCCCCTTTTAATATATTTATTCCTGTTCATCATTAAGCCTTTTCATCAGTTCCTTCTGCCCGTGTACCCCCCTTTCTGATACTTACCTGCCTCGAATCCCCCGTCCCCTCCCTGCCTTTTGGCTTTACTTTTTGCAAAACTTTTCGTCTACGAACTTCCCCCTGCGTCCTGGGCTGCCCCCAAGCTATCCGCAGGGGTAGTACCGGTAGGACTCCTGCCGCAGAAAGCCCTTCCTGCCTTCCCGGGGGGCTCTGGGAAAACGGGGACCTACTTAGACCCCACCCCTTTTCGTGCCGCTCCCAAAAAAACCGCTTCGGTGGCCCAAAAGGGACCCACTACCCTTGTTTTTTCAAGGCGAAGGAATTCCAATTTCCGGCCATTCTTAATATGCAAGCCCCACCATAAAAAGGGAGGGACTGCAGTACCCTAACTTGGACAGGGCAGGGTCACTTCTGCACTTAGGGATGGCTAACGCATACTGCCTTTTCTTGCAATCGTCTCGGGAAAAACTGTTGGCACCATAGTGCCGAGGAGCAGGAGATCGGACCGGAGATGATGTAAAAGGCATTTGTCTTGGAAAGGGGGTTTGAACCCTTGACTGCCTGAAATGGGAGGTGTACCACGGGTCTGAACGTTGGACAGGGTGGACCACCACATCTGAACACTTTTGGAGACACGCATAAATGTTTATGCAGGGCGGGGCCCCAAAGTTAGGTCCCTTTCACGTTACTTTTTTTCCCACAGATCTCAAATAGTTTTTTCGCCTCATCTGGTGTCCTTAAAAAAAATGCACACCCGCCGAGTAGGGGGATTTTCCCCCCCAAAACTCCGCACTACCCACTGTTTCCCCCCAAAGACCGTGAGCCCCTTTGCCCTACTTTCTGGGGCCCAAAGGGGGTCAAATCATGGCCGTTTGGGTCCCACCTCGCACTGCAAAAACCCGCACTCCCGGCCACACTCCGACTTACGGGGTGCGCCACTGCCCCGACACCAAGCTGCCGCTCTTTTCCCAATGATAATGAGAACCCTTGTACACTGTTGGGCTGGGGCCCCCCATAGACACTGGCTTTTTAAAACCACAGTATCTTTACAACCCAACTTTTTCATCTCCGGCCCCCGACATTAAAAACCCACTGCCAAGATTCCCAAATTTTCTTTATCCAAATCCTCCTTCTTCTCCTCCTGTCTCCAAAACTTTAAGAGAGAAAACGGAATGCTTCCAGGGGTGGGAAATGGGGAGTCAAGGAGGCGACCCCCGTATGGTGCCACTTCATCAGGGGGGGAAAAGGGGGGGAATTTTTCCATTTTGGGGGCACTTTATCCTTGTTTAACTAGGCACCTTACCTTGCCCAGCCTTGCTTGCTTCACCCACCTCCCCAATGCGACGGCGACATCGATTAGTATTTGCCTGTCACCGCCTCCCCCCCAAAAGGGATCGCTGTCAAATCCTGACCACCACAACATAACGCCCCATTGCAAATCCCTCATCACTATTTCCCCTTCTGCAAAAAGCATGGGTCTTCCCCACCTCTTTTCGCCCACTGTCCCCAAAGTTCTTGGGTGTGGGAACGAATGGGACAAGGTGGAAAGAGGACAGGGGAGAGCCCTGCTCCCGGCCATGCCAACTAGGGGTTGGTGTGAAAACCCACCAACTCTTTGGGGGGGTTGTCAGATGTCACTGGGGAAAATGAAGACCTAGTGTGTGGTCAACACCCCTGGCCGGGAATACCGGATGCTGTGACCCGCAAAAGGGGGGGCCCTGCTTGACTTTCCCCCTACTGTGCCGATCGGCGGCCGGTAACCTATTCTGTTTCTTTGATGCAAAATAGGTCTTAGCCCTCAGCCGTTTCTTTCCCCCGGCGCCCGATGTTACCTTTTCAGCTGTGTTTCCACTTCAGTTTTTTTGGTCTTTTACCCCCTAATCCCAAGGGAAATTTAAGGGGAAGCGATTCTAAAAAAAGCGGCGGCAGTCATATGCGTTTTATACTAAAACACAGCATTTTATGAAAACCCAAACCCAAACTCCCCCTCTCATATTTAAAACAGGCACAAAAATTCTACCCCCACAGGGTCTGGCACCAGGAAATAGTTTTTTTTTACGCAATTCGTCCCAAAGTAATCCGGGCCAAAAATAATTTTGTTTAAAAAATTTCGGCAAGCGGGCGAACCGAATTTTTAGAAAATTTCCCAAATTTTATCTGTCATTTTTAAACCTTCTATATCAGAAATTGAGTCAGCAAAACGTTAATAAGAATTCATATGCACAAAATGTTCTACTGCTTATGATAAACTAGAAACATAGTGTACTATCACCAGGCTCACAAAAACAACAGGTTCATGAGCAATATTGCAGTTAAACTCTTTTCTTTTCTCTCTCTTAAAATATTTGAGTACTTTTATATAGTGTAACCATGTAAACAATTGTTGTCTCAAGCCATCGCGTCTGAAAAAGATTCTCTTTCTAATGGCTTATGGCTCTGGTTAAAAAAAGGAAAACTTCCCAAGCATATGGACAGGGTTAACCCAGTTTTATAAGGGAAAAAACAATACTCTGATAAAGAAAATCAATATTCTGTAAATTTCATCTATCTAGATAAATGTTAAGAAATATTTTTGTAATCTCCATAAGTAATACGTGTTACATTAAATTTCCAAAATGCACCTTTAAAAACAAATACATCCTAAAGGGATAGCTCCTTATTTCTAAAAAATTTTAGGGCCCCCAGCTACACAATATGACCGCAGCTAGCAACACTCTGCTTTTTCTTCCATTTTTTATGATGCAGTAGTTTCAGAGCATCTAATGCTCAAATCTAGCAAAATTAGCTTGTTCTGTCAGAGATGAGTCCAGTTCATTCATGAGCAGATTTTAGCCCCGCACACCCAACTTAATTGACAGAAGGGGCGTAGCTAAGGGCTCATGGGCACACTGCTTCTGTGTGTAACAGCATGGAAAAGTCTAAAGAAATCAGCAAGATATCAGGAAGAAATGGCGACTGCACAAAACCGGTTTTACCCTTGGTGCAATTTCCAGATACCTGAAAACCTTTTTCATCTGTACAAAAAATTTACGCAAGTACAAAAAAATGGGAATGTCCTCCATCATACCGCCAGGAAGAGACGGGGTTTTGTGTTTTACAATGAAAGTGCTTTTGCGGACTGTGCTATCAAACCAAAACAAAAGCAAAAGAACCCTAAAGATTCTGGCGAAAACAGGAAAAATAGTCATTTCCACAGGAAACGATAATGTACAATAGGGGTTGAAAAGGGCCCCTCGCCCCGGGAAAAACCATTACCCAAAAGAAACATAAAAAAGCCAGATGAATTTTGCAAATCACACAGGAACAAAAACCACACTATTTGGGACATTCTTGTAGTCACAAAATAACTTGAACGTTTTGGGGCATAATGACCATTGTTTTCGTTTGGAGAAAAAGCCAAAAAAACCATCTAAATACAAACCTTCAGCCTTATCAAATCCACAGGGGGTACATTTTTAAACCGACCCCTCCCAGTCCCTTAAAAGTTTTAAAGTATGAAACGAGCCCTTCAGTGCAAACACACTTAAAACTTTTTTTTCACAACCACATATTTTATAAAAAATAACTTCAAACATATTTGCCCTCAAAATATTTAAAAGGGAAGATACATATAACCTGCAATGCGCCATCTCTTTGGCATTATTGCCCAAAACCAGAAGTGGATGATTAATCCAAGGCGGAAAATTTAAAGGTTAGGAAAATGGGGGCTTCCAAAAGGACAATGACCGAAGCATACTGCCCAAAATGGTTGAAACTGGCTTAAGGATAACCAAGTCAATTTTTTTTGGGGCTGCCACACAAAGCACTGATCTCAATCCCATTAAATGTATGGCAAAAACTAAAAAAACCCGGGGCCTTTTTTTCAAAGGAAAGCTTAAATCCCACCAACATTGGAAAAGCTTTTTGGAAGGATATTTAAAATGTTTGACCCAAGCCTACAGTTTAAGGGGAAAAGCTACCAAAAAAATAATGAAATTTTGTAAACTTTTTACTTGGCAGAATTAAAAAAAAGGCCCCAAAAAACCCTCTCAATTTCGGCTTAGGCAAAAAAAATAATTTTGATAATTCTAATTGCCCTAAAAAGGGGGAAGGTTTTTTTTGATTACATTCAGATAGTGAAAACACAGCTATGTTCTTTTAATTTTTAAACTTCTGGTTTTTTAAAGTATTTAATTTTATTGGTCGGTGCCAGCTGTTTTCCCGCTGCATATCAACCCCCAAATAGTGTTAGCGATTTTATCGACAAAGTTGAAATCCAAGGAATTTTTTGTGATCGAAATTTTCCCAAACATGCATAATTTAAGGTTAAATCTGTGCACATCTAATTTAAGATCGCGCCTTTTTCGGGCTTCCTTAATTTTGGCGGGCCCCAATCAATTACAGAAAAGACAGGGTGGATTTTTGGGGGCGACTCATGACTGGGATTGTATGTTGCGATTGCTGGAAAAATCACATACCCGTTTAAAAATAGAACGCGTTTTTTCCGTTTCACCTCAGTGTCTCTCAGCGTCTCATAGGGGTAGGACCTGCTTCTCCTTTTCCAACACTCACAAAATTTGTCTAATTTTTTGCACAAGAAACCCTACTTAGCTTACCTTCCAATTTATTTAAAATTAGGATTTAAATTTTAAAGTATTAGCTAAGAATTTTTAAAGCAAATCAACCCTGTAAAAATTTACGCGGTGGGAGCGGGGGGGGGGGGGGGCCCCCGGGCGAACACAGACAACTCAAAATTTTTTTAAAACACTGGGAAAAATTTACCAAACTTAGAAGCATTTTTAG
>JAODAL010082333.1:0-11609 GCA_025379985.1 Phyllomedusa bahiana
TTCCCCTGTGGGGCAAAGGCATGGGGGGAAAATTTTTTTCTTATGTTCTATCCCTTTTAAAACCCATAAAATTTTTTTTTTCCTTAAAAAAATTTTTTTGTTTCTTAAAAAAAGCCCCAATTTTCCCCTTCCATACTTATGTTTTAATTTCCAGTTTCCCATATTTTCTTAAAAATCCTCCCACGCCTACTTCCCATTCTTAAGGGATCCGGCGTATGAGTCAAATCGAATCAATTTTCTAAAATCAACAATCGACTCGATCTCGATTTTTTTAACGCTCATCTCTAGTGGACACAAATTCACTTATTAGAATACATAACCAAAAATCAATCAATCTTCCTCCTTCCCTTTGGCTGATTGACACTGCGCTCCCATTTGTCCAGGAACTGTATGCTGGGTGATTCGCATCTAAATCCGCCTCGGTTTTGTCCTGGAAACTTGCCAATATATTGGGCATCAAAAAAGTAGGGGCTCTGCCAACCCACTTTGTGACCCATAAGGACTCCATTCACTGATTAGGGATTGTAGTTCTTCCCTACCACATGGCTTCAGATTCCCATACATATTACACACATTGACTATATGCTGTAGGATATCTCAGGTCAGACCACCACCATTGTCTGTTCCTTACACCTACCTTTTCTCACTAAAGAGCCTGAATTCTAGACTAAACAAGTTTCTTTTACTTGACTCCGTCTGTCCTAGCTGATTGAACAGTGGATGAAGCATTTATAAAAATCTGCTCCAATAGTTACCCCAATTACTGTTCAGGCTGTGGGCGATTCTACAGCTTCAGGCCCACCCCCTTCCTTATCAGGCTTGGGTGTCACAGCTCTGACTTCCATTCGTCTCAGCCTGCGGTCTAGAGCTTCTGAACTCCCACTTTCCTGATCAGGTTCGGGCGGTTTTAACAGCTTCTGACTACTACTTCTCTTCAGGCTTAAGCGTATCATAGTTGTAAGGCCAAAAACAGACTCCATCCGTTCAGCCTATTGTGCTAAGGTGTTGATCAGGAAGCAAACCCCAATGAGGAGAAATCAATTGTCTCATTTTAGGAAAATCCCTTCCATCAATTGGCAATCGGAAAAATCCATGGATCAAACAAGCCCTCCCAGAATCCTAGACATATCTTGTTATATTTGCGACTCCAGAAATGCATCCTAACCCTTTGAACTCTGTTATTGAATCCATGACAAGTCCCTCTGGCAGAGAATTCCATAGCTCACGCTTACAGTAAAGAATCCCTTTCTTGTTTTAATGTATGAAACTTCGTTCTCAAGCTAGAGGATGCCCCTTTTCATATACAGCCCTGGTATAAAACTTCGGAGAGATCTCTATATGACCTTTGATGTATTCTAAATTTTTATGTGCCCCCTACAGCCGTCTTTTCTACAACTAATAATCCCAATTGCTATCTTCGGTATTGTAGTCGGTCACCAGCTTTATATTGTTTGCCCGCCTTTGTACCTTTCAAGCTTACAATGTCTTTCCTGTGCACGGCTCCCAAACTGTAACCAATTCCCCTGTGTGGTCTAGACCAGCACTTGTTAATGGAGATGATTTCTACATGTGCTTCTATGCCCTCTTTAATGCAACCAGATCCTATTGCCTTGGCAGCTGCTGTTGACACTGCTGCTACACAATTACTGTCCACCACTTCCCAATCCTTCCATGGCTTTTACCCTGCATTTTCCATTAACATGTATCATGTAATGATTTTCCCCCATGGCATAATCTGCATTATCTGTATTAAACCTCATCTCCATTTCCCTGCCCAGTCAGGCTGTGGCAGTTCTACAGCTTCAGTCTACCATTTCCTTTTCAAGCTGTGGGCACTTCTACAGCTTCTGACTCCAACTTCCTGTTCAGCTGTGGGCTGATCTACAGCTTCAGACTCCCAATTCCTAAACAGACTGTGGGCGGATCTAAAGCTTCAGGTTCCCGCTTCCCAATTCAGGCTGTGGGAGATTCTACAGCTTCAGACTCCCACTTCCTGATTAGGCTGTGGGAGATTCTACAGCTTCAGACTCCCACTTCCTGATTAGGCTGTGGGAGATTCTACAGCTTCAGACTCCCACTTCCTGATTAGGCTGTGGACGGTTCTACAGCTTCAGGCTACACCACTTCCGTTCAATGCTTGTGGCGCGTTCTACAGCTTCAGGACTTCTGACTTCCTTTCAACTGGCTGGGGTCCGTTCTACAGGCTTCAGGGTCCCACTTCCTGATCAGGCTTTTTCACAGTGCCTGCTCTTCACAGCCAGCTTCGTAATCCCATTTCCCAATTCAGGCTGTGGGCGGTTCTACAGCTTCAGACTCCCATTTCCCAATTCAGGCTGTGGGTGGTTCTACATCTTTAGGCTCCCACTTCGTGATCAGGCTGTGGACAGTTCTACATCTTTAGACTCCCATTTCCAGTTCAAGCTGTGGGCAATGCTACAGCTTCTGACTACCACTTCCTCTTCAGGCTTTGGGTGGTTCTACAGCTTCTGACTCCCACTTCCTGATCAGGCTGCTTCACGGAGCCTGTTCTTCACAGCCAGCTTCATAATCCCATTTCCCAATTCAGGCTGTGGGCGGTTTTACAGCTTCTGACTCGCACTTCTCAATTCAGGCTGTGGGCTGTTTTACATCTTCCGGCTTCCACTTCCTGATCAGGCTGTGGGCGGTTCTACAGCTTTAGGCTCTCACTTCCTGATCAGGTTGTGGGAGATTCTACAGCTTCAGGCTCCCACTTCCTGACCAGGTTGTGGGGGCGATTCTACAGCTTCTGACTCCCACTTCCTGCTCAGGCTGTGGGCGGTTCTACAGCTTCAGGCTCCCACTTCCTGTTCATGCTGTGGGCAGTTGTATAGCCTCAGGCTCCCACTTCCTGTTCATGCTGTGGGCGGTTCTACAGCTTCAGGTTCCAACTTCCCAATTCAGGCTGTGGGTCGTTCTACAGCTTCAGTCTCCTGATCAGGCTTTTTCACAGTGCCTGCTCTTCACAGCCAGCTTCGTAATCCCATTTCCCAATTCAGGCTGTGGGCAGTTCTACAGCTTCAGACTCCCACTTCTCATTTGAGGCTGTGGGTGGTTCTACATCTTCAGGCTCCCACTTTGTGATCAGGCTGTGGACAGTTCTACATCTTTAGACTCCCATTTCCAGTTCAAGCTGTGGGCGGTTCTACAGCTTCAGGCACCCACTTCCTGATCAGGCTGTGGGCAATGCTACAGCTTCTGACTACCACTTCCTCTTCAGGCTTTGGGTGGTTCTACAGCTTCTGACTCCCACTTCCTGGTTAGGCTGTGGGCAGTTCTACAGCTTCAGTCTACCACCTCCTGTTCAAGCTGTGGGCGGTTCTACAGCTTCAGACTGCAACTTCCTGTTCAGCTGTGGGCGGTTCTACAGCTTCAGACTGCAACTGCCTGATCAGGCTGTGGGCGGTTCTACAGTGTCAGGATCCCACATCCTGTTCAAGCTGTCGGTGGTTCTACAGTGTTAGGCTTCCACTTCCTGTTCAGGCTGTAGGAGGTTCAACAGCTTCATGCTCTACAGATTCTGACTCCCAATTTCTATTCAGGCTGAGGGTGGTTCTACAGCTTCAGGAGCTAACTTTCTGTTCAAACTGTGGGCACTTCTACAGCTTCAGGTTACCACTTCCCAATTCAGGCTGTGAGTCGTTCTACATCTTCTGGCTCCCACTTCCTGATCAGGCTGTGAAGGCGATTCTACAACTTCTGACTCCCAATTCCTGTACAGGCTGTGGGCAGTTCTACAGCTTCAGGCAACCACTTCCTAATCAGGCTGTGGGCGGTTCTACAGCTTCAGGCTCCCACTTTCTGTTCAGGCTGTGGGCTGTTCTACAGCTTCAGGCTCCCACTTCCTGATCAGGCTGTGTCACAGAGTCTGCTCTTCACAGCCAGCTTCATAATCCCATTTCCCTATTCAGGCTGTGGGCGGTTCTATAGCTTCAGGCTCCCACTTCCTGTTCAAGCTGTGTGAGGTTCTACAGCTTCAGACTCCCACTTCCTGTTCAAGCTGTGGGCGGTTCTACAGCTTCAGGCTCCCATTTCCTGATCAGGCTGTGGGTGGTTCTACAGCTTTAGGCTTCCACTTCCTGATTAGGCTGTGGGAGCTTCTACAGCTTCAGGTTCCCACTTCCTCATCAGGCTGTGGGTGGTTCTACAGCTTCAGACTCCCACTTCCTGATTAGGTTGTGGGCTGTTCTACAGCTGACTCTCACTTTCTGTTCAAACTGTGGGCGGTTCTACAGCTTCTGACTCTCACTTCCTGTTCAAGCTGTGGGTGGTTCTATAGCTTCAGGCTCCCACTTCGTGATCAAGCTGTGGGCTGTTCTACAGCTTTAGGCTCCCACTTCCTCTTCAAGCTGTAGGCAGTTCTACAGCTTCAGACTCCCACTTCCTCTTCAAGCTGTAGGCAGTTCTACAGCTTCAGACTCCCACTTCCTGTTCAGGCTGTGGGCGATTCTACAGCTTCAGGCTCCCACTTCCTCTTGAGGCTGTGGGCTGTTCTACAACTTCAGGCTCAAACTTTCTGTCTAGGCTGTGGGTGGTTCTACAGCTTCAGGCTCCCACTTCCTGTTCAGGCTGTGGGCAGTTGTACAGCTTCAGATTTCCACTTCCTGTTTAGGCTGTGGGTGGTTCTATAGTAGTGCCGGACGTTTCAGCTCTGCTATTCCTAGCTAACCCTGTTAGAGGGAAATTAGTGATGGGGAGGTCTAAATAGCAGGTACAAATGGCTACAAAGGGTTACATTTTGTCAGTAAGAAACATAAAGAATATCCTGTTCTGTTGATAAGACACAGCAGGGAGTGACATCACTATCCCGGCCACAGCTACTAGAGCAGAGAGAGGAGGCCGGTAACCTAGTGAATTTTGTGTACACAAGCAGGAGATAAGAACTGCTCTAACTCTGAAAGGAAGCAAAATCATAACAGCAGTGTATTTGGTAATGATGTGTATGTGACTTTGCCGGCATGTTTGAAGCTAACCAGTGAGATGAGAATCCTCCTCTAGGAAAGATATGGGCCACTTTGATATGACATAAATGTCTGAGATGGGAAAACCTCTTGAAATACAGAAATCACACAAGAAAAATCATAGACATATAAATGTGTAATGACAGGGACAAGTGTACATTGCACAATACAAGCACTAATATAACACTGTAGGGACACCTCCTATTGGCGATAGTAACATAGCGCTGTCAGCGAGGCCTGGGCTACACAGACACTTTCTATAGGGGACGCATTGTAAATCGGATGACAGCAGCCGTGCATAAGATTACAGGCAGCTCAGTGTATGGCTATAGACTGCACCTGTAGCTCCACAGTTCATATCAATCACCACAAAGGAACAGAACAGAGGAACAGCACAGAGCACTGGGCTCACTTATCAGAACTGCCCAGAGGCCACAACAACCAATCACATCCCAGCTTTCTTATACTGGGAAAGTGAAGAGCTTTTTGCCATCTGATTGTTGAGTTGCAGTTTCATAAGAGCCCTCCTGATGTTGGTCAGTTCATAGATGGGCCAGGAGTAGAGGAGTCCTGATTGGTGAGGAGCAGTCGTGGGGCAGTTTCAAGATGATGCATGAGTATGATGATCCTATTGGTGGGAGCAGTCGGGGGGGGGGTTATGGGCCAGTGAGTATGAGGAGTCCTGATTGGTGGAGGAGCAGTCGGGGGGCAGGTTTCATAGATGTGGCCCGTGAGTATGAGGAGTCCTGATTGGTGGAGGAGCAGTTGGGGGGAGCTGCACATTTGTCAGTCACAGACACTGCTGAGGTGAGGAAGCCCCAGTGCAGCCATTGTCCTACTGTGAACTTACACTGTGAGGAGTCATACCTCCCAAACTTTCAGAGATTGCAAAGAGGGACATATCAGGCCACGCCTCTAACCACACCCAAACACATGCCATCATACTAAGACACGCCTCTAACCACGCCCATACACATACATGACAACTTTTTAGACAGCCAAAAAGGGACACATTCTCAGGATTTGCATTGTGTCCAATGAGAAATAATTAAGTAAATTGTTTCTGTAATATACGGTACTAAAGCCATCAATACTTTTTAAAAGCAAAGAGTCAGTTTATTGACCCAAATCTATTTCTCAAATGAAAAAGAGGGACATTTATAGAGCAAGAGACAGGGACAAGGGTTAAAAAATAGGACAGTCCCTCCAAAATAGGGACAGTTGGGAGCTATGAGAGTAATGGAGGGACGGTGCCACCCTACAGACAGGGATATTCAGAGGAAGTGACCACATAGACCCCAGAATCCCTCATGTCGTCCGGACTCTACAGAGTGCAGTTCTCAGCCCTCAGGGCAGCGCTATTGTAGTATGGAGTCACTGGCTGAGCCCACAGCAGACGGCAGCGGCCGGAGAGAACTCTCATCAGCCAGTTCACCATTGAGAGGTCACATCTACAGGATGTCACAATTCAGCCTTGGTCCCCCCAAATAGCCCCTCACCCGATGGCAGGGCCTAATGAAGGTGTCCATGGCTGCCGGTTGTAATAGGAGATGAATCCCATCAGTCCTGCAGGGTCTGGTACAAGCCGTTACATGTGCTCTCAACGGAGATAACAAGGAAAAATCTATAGAAAAAAAACCAAAGATGAAAAACCCCTTTTTCCCCATTTCTCTTCTATAGAAACCATCTTTGTTTCCCCTTTTCCCAAAAACACCCCCGGTGTTTTGATCCCCAATGTTTAAAAAGGTTTCCCATTAGCTTAAATCCCATAGGGAAAGGGGAAAGAAAAAACGTAGGGAAAGGGGATTCTTACGTCCCCAAAACCATTTAAGAAAAGACTTTACTTCTAACCCTTTGCCTAAAAAAAAAGGGCCACCCAAAGCGTCCTTAAAGGACGACCTGCCAGGAAACCCTAACCCAAACCCCCTGGGCCCCAATAATCACCCCCCTTAAAAGCAACAGGGCCAACTTTTCCCCGCTTTTAGGGGGGCGGGGGGGGCCCCGCTTTTTGGGGGGTCCCCCCCCCCCCCTCCCGGGAGAGCTGGAAATTCCCCCCCGCCGCCAGCGGGTTTAGGGGGGGGGAACCGGGCCCAAAGTAGCGCTAGGGGCGCTACTCTGGGGGGCCGCCGGGCCGCTCCTACAGGGGGGGTTTGAAGCGGCCGCTCACCTGCCGGGCGAATCTCACGGGACTTGTCCCGGGCCGCACCCGCACAGCCCAGTCAGCATTACGGGGAGGAGGCAGGAGGGATCGCTCCCTCCCCCCCCTCCCCCCTTGTAGGGTTCTGGCGCCGGCCCGCCCCCCGTACTACGGGTCAGCGGACAGGGGAAGGGGACGCGCGGCTGCACCCCCAATTCCCCCGGGCACGTGAGATTTTTCAGTCGGCCGGGAGGGGGCCAAGCTGCAGGAGCCTGGTGGGGGTAATGGCTTTTTTTTTTTTAAATTTTTATTATTTTATGGGGGGGCCCTTTTTGGGGCAACAGAGGGGGCTCTACCTGGCTAACAAGGGGGCACTACCGGGCTAAAAGGGGGGGGCATTTTGGGCAAAAAGGGGGGGAAAAACCGGGGAAACAGAGGGGGCACCCCGGGCTAAAAAGGGGGGGCACAAACCTGGCAAAAAAGGGGGGCAACTCCCGGGCTAAAAAGTGGGGCAACTAGTGGAACAGGGGGGGCTTCCCCTGGCTAACAGAGGGGGCACCCCCGGGGCTAAAAAAGGGGGGCAACAAACCGGGGAAAAACAGAGGGGGCAACCTGGCAAACCCAGAGGGGGAAATTCCCGGCTCCAATGGGGGGTTTCCTTACCGGGCACAATGGTGGGGCACTTCCCTGGCAAAAAAAAGGGGGCATTACCTGGCTAAAAAAGGGGGCACTACCGGGCCCTAACAGAGGGGGATGTACCTGGTAAAAAAAGGGGGGCATTACCTGGCATAAAAAGGGGGGGGGCCATCTATCGGGGCTAAAAATTTTGGGGCTCTACCTGGCTACAGAGTGGGCTTACCGGTACAGAAAAGAGCATTATTTGGGGAAAAAGGGGGCATCAAATTTGGCTATAAGGGGGTATTACTTGCTAAAAAGGGGGCCCCCTTCCTGCCTGAAAGGGGCACAAACCGGGTTAGGGGGGGCTACTCCCCTGGCTAAAAGGGGCATCTACCGGGCTTTTTCCAAACCCGTTATGCATTTTTAGGTGGAGGGGGGTGTGGTTTTTTTGAAGGGGTGGGGCCCCAAAACCGGCAAGTTTGGGCTTTTCCCCCATGCAATTTTCCTGTTTTTTTCAATTTCAAAAGTTGGCAACTATGTTATAAAAGTTCTTATTGACATTGGGGGCCCCCCCGTTCCCCAGGGGCTTTTTCAACCCGGGAAATTTGCCTCAAAAATTTGGTTTTGGAATTTACGGGCGGGGGCGCGGCCCCGCCCCCCATAAAACCTTTCATTATCACGGCGGGTATTGCCCCGGGAAAATGTGCATGTCACTTCTCCCCCCCCCGGCGGATTCCCCGGGAGGGGAAAGGGGAGCGACGGAATTCCACTGTTCTCTATGAGAACTGTGGGTTTTCCGTAATTACTCAAAAAGGATTGGCACCCTACTGCAGGGCTAATCCGGGCGCAGTTAAAGGGGCCAATCCGTGCCGAAATAAAACCCGTTGGGAACACCCGGGCCCTTTAAACCTTTTTTGTGAACAAGGGAAAAAAAAAAAAAATTTCCCCCTTAAGTACAATATACCCCAAAACTTCCCGGAAAATTGCAACATAAAAATAAGCATTAAAAGCAGAAAACCCAAAAGGAAATGGAAAAAAAACTCGTCCCAAAAATGTTTCGGCACCCCCTACGACCAAAATTTAGGGGACGGGGGAGGCTTTTGGGTGATATAAAGAAAAAACACGGGGCAATGGCTTTTGTTTTTCTTTTTCAGCTACAGAAACCCCGGGGGTTTTTCCGCAGAAACGGGGTGCTTAACCCTTTTTAAAGCACCTTGATGTTCCTGGGACGTCGGGGTCCTCAAACTACGGCCCCCGGGCCCCATGCGACCCCCCCCGGGTTTAATTTTTTTCCGGCCCGCCGCTGCCACCCGCCCAAACGGCGGGGGGGCACGGCAGAGCCCCATCCTTGTTAAAACTGTGCGCCCCATAAAGGGGCCCCCCTGCTGTCCCCGCGCCTTTACATTTTTTTTGTCACTTTTGGGCCCCCGCACCTCCCCTATGAGGGGGGTAAAGTGGGCGGGGGGACAGTTAATATGGGAAAACCATTGCGAGGGCCCTGCGACAAACAGGGGCCAGCTTCAGGGGGCGTACCCTGCCCGCGCAAGGGAGGGGGCTTTTAGGGGGGAAAATTTTTCCAAAATATGGGGGGTGTCCCGGGAGTGGCAGAGGGCGGCCCCCTGTGCAATGTATACGCAGAATTTCTGCCCCCCTGCCCCCTCCCGACACCCTATAAATTGTAAAATGGCCGCCCTCAAGCACCTCCCCGGCCCCGGGAAAAGTGTCCCCATCCCCCATCCCTCCCCCGGGGATGCCGCTAAACCCCCACCCCCCCCGATCGTTAAAGGGGCCCAAGTTTGATACCCATCACTTTAAGGGCCGGTTTGGACCCTTAAACGATCGGGGGTTTGGGAGTACGATGGGGCTAAAATGAAAGGCGTCCACCGGATTTCACATACAATTTAAAGCTTTGCGGAAAAGCAGAGCTCTCCGCTCGCAGAGTACTCCCGGTGAAAGGGGCAGGGAAGGGGAAACGCCCACCCGAGCCACAGCACGGGCGGGGTCAGCGTCCCTCATGTTGCGGCCGGCCTGGGGACTCACGCCCCCCCAAAGAAGAAGCCCCGGGGGCAGCGACAGCAGCGGGGAGCCCCGGGAAGCTGATTTATGTCCCTTTTTTTTTTTTAATTAACTCCAACCTGTGGGAAACCCCAAAAGGGCCTTTCACCTCCCGGGGGGCCAAATTTTACCTACAGACCGCTGGGGGGGCCCCAAAAACCCACCCACAGACCTGTGGGGAAACCCTTTAATTTTTACCTACAGACCTCTGGGGGCCCCCAATTTTACCCCAAGACCTGCTGGGGGGCCCAATTTACTCAGAACCCGCTGGGGGGGCCCCAATTTCCTACCCACAAACCTGCTGGGGGGCCCCAATTTTTCCACGAACCCGCGGGGGGGCCCCAATTCACCTACGACCGGCTTGGGGGGCCCCAATTCCAACCCCCCAAAACCGCGGGGGGCCCCCTTCTAAACCCCAACCCGTGGGGGCCCCTGCTGGGCCCCTAAATCTACCCATACCACCCGGGCCAAAAAATAAATTGGGTTTTCACTGTAATTGTATTTGACCCCCAAAGTAAAACTTTTTTTTTAAAAATATATTCGGCCCTCCAATGGTCCCGAGGCGTGTTTTCCCCCCTCCCCGTCCTCAAGGGACACCAACAGGGAAAGGTTTTTTTAGGATCTCCCCCCAGAAAGCACTGACAAAAAATGACTTCCCCCCCCTGTGCAATGCTAAGGAAAAACCAAAAACTTTACCCCGTTGGTGTGCCTTGAGGACTAGGGGTTTGGGGAACCCCTGGGCTGAGGGGCCGTGAAATGGCCCCCGGTCTAAAAAGTTTTAGGAACCCCCCGCCCGTACGTCATGGGATTCGTGCAAGGACTGTTCCCGCACCATCGCGGCGGGGGGTTGACAGCGGGCCCCCTGCACTTGCCATCGGGGGGCGGAGATTACTTTTCCCGGCGGTCTAAAACCCCTAACTTTGCCCCCGAATTTGTGATAGAGAGAGTGAGGGGAGGGGAGAGGGGTGAGAGAAGGGGAAAAGAGGAGAGGAGAAGGAAACCCCCCTGTCGAAAACGGGATCCCAAAAAACGGAAGCGTAAAACGCAGGTGAAAAAAAATTTTAAAACGGACCCAAAAAAAAGTATCCAATGCTTTCGTTTTGCGGGTCCCCCTTTCCCATTTCGCTTTTTAATTTCCGAAAAAGGATCCGTTTTAAAAGGATCCCAAAACGCCGTGTAAAAAAGCCCTTACACAACTCTGTATAGGGAAAAATAAAATTTTTTTGGCCAACAGAATCGACGATGCAAAAAAATATTGTTTTTTTACTAAAAAAAAATGTTGTTATTTTCTTTAAAAATGCAAAAACATTAAAAAAACAATATAATTTTTGGGATCGCCCCAACGCATCTTCCAGCAGAGTAAAACCAACATGTCATGTATAGTACAAAAGGGCGATCGCCCGGGAAAACTTTAACCCCTACCGAATTGCTGTATTTTTTTCATCCCCGCCCTTTCCCAATTTTCGGATTCAAAGGCATCAAAAAGTGATGTGTCCCCCCGAATGTTTATATTTTTTTAGTTTTTTTGTTTGTTTAAGGGTAAAAAAAAACAAAATTTGTCCATCTAGTTCGGGGCCCGTTTTTGGGTAAGGGGGTTGATCCTGAGGAAGGCAAAAAAACCCCCAAAGGGTAGAAAACCCAAATTTTCCCCATTTTAGGGAAAAAATTCCCTTTCCCGACTCCAATCCCGGCATTTAGAAAAAACCCTGGATCAATGACCCTTCCGAATCCTAGTCACATAACTTGGTTTTATTATTTTGCTCCAAAATTTAACCCCAAAACCCTTTTTGAACTCGGTTTTTGAAATTCCCCCAAAGCCA
>JAODAL010082334.1:0-11609 GCA_025379985.1 Phyllomedusa bahiana
CGTCTGTAAACAGAATTTGAAAAAAAGTATGAAAAATTTAAAAAACTCCGCAGAGTTTTCTTTTGAAAAAGAGTCTTCCCGTTTTTGAGAACTGAAAGGTGCGGAAATTTTAAACTTTGATTACTAAACTTTATGTGATTACGGGGACGGGCTGATGTCCCTGGGGGACCACATATTCAATTCAATTCTCAAAAGTTAAACCCTGATCGCCAAGGGTCCAACTCCTTGAAGCTCGAGCAATCAGCTTATATTGTCAAGGAAGTTCTTATAAGCCACTACCCACAGGAAACGAAAAAAAATCTTACTGATCCCTTTAACCTAATGAGAATTTTTTTAAAACTCTAGCCTATAATTTTAAGGGATAGAGTTTTTTATACTTAACAGAGCTATGACCATGGGGCCCAAAAGGGGAAAAAATCCACAGTATAGTCTTTTAAAACATCAACTAGGAAAAACATATACATCGCAAACTTGGATACTTTTGGGGCACCCATGTAAGGGGCGTACCAAACGGGGAGATCGAGGTAGCAGCGCTACCGGGCCCCTTCACCCTGGGGGGCCCCCAAAAGGGCCCTTCTCCCCACCCATTGTAAATGGCACGGGGGTACGGGAGGGCCCCCATTTCACTACAGGCGGGTCCCCGCCCTTACCTTTTCCCCGTTTTACATCTGTCCCCTGGGTTACAAAGGAGATTTTTGGGGAATGCTGGCACTTGTATTTCCCTTTTCCCCACGCAGTTAGTAGCTGGGGAAGACAATTTCCCAGCATCCCAAACCAGCACATGAGGTGAAAATGAGGTAAAAATTATTAACAGGGCACGGGACGAAAAAACAAATGAAAATTTAAAAACCCCCTTCCCCTCACTACCCAAAAAACAAAAAAAAACCCCTTTGTCGGATTTACTTTTAATAAATATCCCTTTCCGACTTACATACAAATTAAATTAACCCCTTTTAAAAGGGACCCGGCGTTTTTTTTTGGGTGACACTTTATTTTTTTCCCTCCTCCCCTTTTTTAAAAAGCCATAATTCTTTATTTTTCCCCCACCTTTTAAAAGACACATGAGGGCTTATATTTGGGGCAGGAAAAGGGAGTACTTTCTAATGGTGTTTTCATTTATACTATAGAAAGGGAAACCCCTGGAAGGGGGGGGCAAAAAACCCAAGGGGGCCCCCCAAAAATTTTTTGAAAAAAAAGTATTTTCCCCATTATGGGGGGTTTTTTTGCTTTTACGGCGTTCAATTTTCCCGGTTTAAATTATAATGGGGTTAAACCGGGGAATTTTTCAGGTTGTTACGCATCCGGCCAAATTAACCAAAAAAATGGGGGGCCCCCCGAAAAAATGGGTTCCCTTTAAAAAAATTCCAAACCCTTTTCAAATTTTGGGAAACGCCCCACCCGTTTTTGGCCCCCCGACCAAAACTTTTTTATTAAAAAAAAATTCCCCACCTAAAATAAGGGGGATTTTTTGGGGGGAAAACTTTTAAACGTTTTACATTTAATCATGGACTTTTTTTTTAAATTATTTTTAATTCCATTTTTTGATTTGTAGAAAATGCAAAAAAAAAAATTTTGGGGGTTTGGAAATTTTTTTCTTTACTCTTAGGAAAGGGTTTAATAAATGGTTTTTTAAAATTTTTTTAAAGAGGGGGGAATTTTTGGGCCGGCGAAAAAAAAATTGTTTATTTTTTAAAAAATTTTTAAAATGAATTTGGGGTATTTTTTTAAAATTTTTGGGGGAAAGGGGGGTATTTGAACTTTTAAAAATTTTTTTTTTTTTTTTATTTTTAAAACTTTATTTTCTTTATTTTTTTTATAACATTGGGGCCCAAACCTGTGGTACTTGACCACTAGGTGGCGCATTTTAATAAAAAACTAATGCATTGCTTTGGCAATGCTTTTGGGTGTCAAAGGGGGGTTTTTCCCCCCCCTTCCCCTTCTGCGGCGGAAGTGGGGAAAAACCGGGCCAGGGTAAGGGACGGGACCCCCTTCCCCCAAGGGCCCTCCCCACCACGATCCCCCGGTGACCCGGATCGGCGCAGCAAAAGCTGGCTTATGCCGATCACCGAAACCGATCGGTGCGCGGCACCGATCGGCTTTTAATTTTCAGACCCGGGGCCCAAATTTTTGGCCGGGGCCTGAGGGGTTTAAAAACAGTCCCAGGGGCGGAGCACCCCGCCGGGCTGTTTTTCCCCCGGGTTTTTAGCGGCGTTTTGGCCGAAACACCGGGGGGTGTGGGGGGCCCGGGGGAGCGCCCCCTGAAATCCCCTTAGGGGCCCGGGGAAACGTACTGATACGCCCAAGGTTTTTAAAGGGGGTTAAAAGGGGGGTTTGAAATCATTTCTTTAAAGGTCTTCAGAAAAAAGGGGACAGTGAAAACAAGCAACTTTCCAATTTGGATGGGGATTAGAAAAGCGGGTCTTGTTTTCACACTTTTCTTATCTTCTTTTTTCTGAAAAACACTTTTCCCCCCAATGCCAATGGGATTCCCCCCCCTTTTTTTTTCCCTTGGGGGGATACGGCTCTACAAATTTTAAACATTTTTGCTGGCCCCCGGTCTTATTCACGGGGAGCGTATTCCTCCCTCTCTCCCCCGCAGAAAAAGGGGCCGCAACAATTTAAATTCTGCAAACCCAGCACCCTCCACATTTAACACTGCAGCTGTTTCTAAAATCAGAAAAAAGCTAATTGTGCCTCGGCCCCTAAAGCTCCTGCGGGAAACATAGCAAGATCTGTGTTTGTTTTGGGAAGGTTTTTCGTAGAAGATGGATTCAACTGTAAAAAACCCCTCCAGCTTTTAGGGGAGAAGAGATCAGTGCTCGGGATTTTTCATAAACTGTCTGGACAAAATTTTGCACCCATGGGTATGTAAAAGCTTTCCCAAAAATAAGCTGCATAGGGAGAGGCACAGGGACAGAGGGGGGAGGGGGGGGGGAAAGAGCAACAGCCCTCGGGAGCGAGCATAAAACATTGAAGGGGGAGGATATGTCATACCCCTACAGTTAAGAAACCCCAGCTGGGGGGGGCAAAAAAACCCCCCCTGGATTTCGGGAACTGAGAAAATCAACCTTAAGGAAAACGCCGAACTGATGAGCAAACCCATCCCTTTAAGAACAAACCTTTTGCCCCCCATCCTTTTCGGAAACCGGGGAGGGGGGGAATTGTTATTTGCCCCGGGGGCCCAAAGCTTCAAGTTGAACTTTCTCCTATGCCTTACCCCTTCTTTCACGTAACCCCTTTTACTAAACATGTAATAAAATGACATTTTTGGGAAAAGAAAGTGGCTTATTTTTTTTAAATCCCTCATGTTTCAGGTAATAGAACTATTGACCCAAGGGCGGGCCTGCCTAAAAAAGTATATTAGCCCTGTTCAATGACACATTTGTTTCATATTACCCCTCCCCCAAAACAAAATGACAAAAAAAAGGGTTTAAAATGAAACTCCTTTAATTTAGTTTTATAAATTTCCAGGACTGTAACTATTTTTAACTACGAGTGTTCAAATAAAATGGGAATTTATAAATTTGCACTTTTTTTAGTAATACAAAAAAAACCATTTCCCGCACAAAATTTACTACATCCCTTTTTTCCCTTTTAAATTTACGCGTTTCACTCTCGGGAAGTTTCTTAATCCCAGAAGGGTAGAAGAAAATTTTTTTTGCTGTTGTTAACCAATTTTGCATAGCGCCCAATTACCTCCTATTCAAACTAAATTATTTTCCCCTTAAAGGGGTGTTCTCCCGTGCTTTTTTTACAGGTTCTTTTCCCAGCCCCCTTTCAGGTTTCATATTTCCCCTGGTTGGCAGTGGGCGGTTCTACGAAAGTGACGGGACTTTTTAAGCTCTGCTATTTTTGTTTCCCCTGTTTGGAGTATATTGCTAAAAAATTTTTTAAAAATGGTCGGGCAAAAGTCTACAGAGTTAAAATTTTTTCCAGTAACATAGACAAAAAAGCCCAAATTTTTTAGATAACACACAGCGGGGAGTAATGCCCAAGGGTTTTGGATAGACTGTTGAAGAAAGCAGAGGTGGGCAGTAACTTAGGAAGTTTTGTGTAACACAAGAAAACATAAGACTCCTTCATCACTGAAACAAAGAAAAGTCAAAACGTAATGCATTGGTAATAATCTTTATTTCCCTTTTTGCCAAAATTTTTTAAAAAAGGGAATCAATATGGTAAAAACCCCCTTTTAAAAGGGAATAAAAATATAATAAAAAAAAGGGCCGTTAATCGGGGCCCTTTTTTTAAGGAAAAGGGGGCCCATTCCAGGGGAAATCTCCCAAACTTTTTCCCATAGTCAAAGCCCCAGGGGTTAGAGCGAGCATTTTTCCTTCATTATTTTGGGGGGTTTTCCTTGGGCCAAAGGGAAAAAGTGGGTTTCCTTTTCAACTCTTTCCCGACACTTTTCTAAATCACTTGCACCTTATATACTCTAGACCACCTCGAAAGCAAGGCCTGGGGTTCCAATAGGGCCCCACTAACTTTTTAAATGGGGCCCCCTTGAGGGGTTTAGACACAGTGAACGGGAAAATAAACAAGGTTTGACGCAGAAGAACCAGCTCCCCCTTCCCATGGGACTTACCCTACATTGGGCCCCCAGAGGCACAAATAGAGAGTGCCTCTTAAATTCCCAGAGCTCTGTTTCACACCTCCACAAGTTCACAACCCCAACAAGTGGGGGGCCCAAAAGCTCTCACAGCCCTCCCCAAAGTTTTAGTTTGCCAGCCAAGGCCCTACAACACCCCTTTGTTGACAGGGCCTACACTAACTAGAGAGAGACACCCCATCCCCCAAAACAAATTTTTTAAGGGTCTCGAAGAAATTAAAGAAGGAATGCCCACCTTCTTTTTGGCCCAAAAATGTAAAAATAATTTGCTTTGCAACACTTTTGAAACCTCTTAATTCGACATGTTAATTGAAAACTAAAAGGGAAAGGGGGGGAAAGAGCACTACACTTGATGACAAGATCACAAAATTGCGGGTTTTTGGGTCCAATGAGTCTTGACCCACCCTGAACTTTTTAAAAGGGACCCTAGCAAAAAAATTTCCCTGTTTAAAAATTAAAACATCTCTACCGAATTTTTGATGTTTTGATAATTGGTCATTTTTTTAAAATTGAAGAAGTTTAAAATGTTTAAATCTATATTTCTTTAGAAATGATCGGCAAATCCAAATCATAGTAAAGTTATAACAGGCGGGGCTCTAGAAGAACAAGAGCTGTCATTAAAGCATCTGATCCTTCAGATTACATTAAATCTATCCCAGGGGTTTACAAAAACATCCCATTTAGGGGGGGCCTTTAGTTCTCTACCAAAATTAAAAGGACAAGAATCATAGCTGGTGGAGTGAAAAGGGGGGGGGAAAATGGAAACTGGGCATCTCCCCAGGCCTCTACCCCCCAAGGGTCCCCTGTTTTTGGCTCCCAAACCATGGAAAAAAATTTAAAGGGAAAATTTTCTATTTACGTATTATAGGGATTATTCATGCCCAAAAAGGGTTGTTAAAAAATGACAAATTGATCTTTAAATTTATTACATCATTTTCAGCCCGCAATGTTAAATTTTAATTTTTAAAATTTTTAAAAGGAACCCGTCCCCCATGAACGTGCTATCTTTTTTTGCTGGCGCAGGTTTTAAAAAGCATAAAACTGGGCAATTAATTTCATTTTTTTTTAAATATTTCTTTTATTAAACCCCCCCTTATTCGGGGTTTAAAGGGGTCCAGTGGGGAAAGGGTTATCAGTGATTGACAAAACCCCCCCTGTATGTTCACTCAAATTAGAAAGGCTGTCAATAAATTTTTTTACACCGTCCATTGGGCCCCCCATAAAAACCTTTTATATTTGGGTAATACAAAAAAATGTAATATAAACCCCGCTTTTAAAAGGGGTTTTTCTTTGTCACACCCTTTCACTGAGTTTTAGAAATTTTTTCACCTACTCTGATTCTCAACTGTTGGTGGTTCAAAAAAACATTTGGGTTTCAATTAACTTCTGCAAAACCCTTACTCTAAAAAGAGCAGGGGGGGTTGTTTTCTCTTTTAAAAAAAAGCCTGCTTCTTTGTCCTCCCGCACATGTAGCTTTTTTTTTAGTGAAGCTAATCTTGTTAAATTAAAATTTGGGCGTGGGGTCACTACCCGCCTCTGCTCTAGGCTAATCAGGTTTTAAAAAGTCCCCCTCTCAGCCAATCAAAAAACCCGAGTCCCCCGCTCCCCAGTTAATCAGGTAAAAAGCGTCCCCGCTCTCAAACAATCAGATACAGACGTTCCCCCCTCTCAGCCAAAACAATAACAGACGTCCCCGCATCAGCCAATTTAGATAAAGAAGTCCCCCCCCTCAGCCAATCAATAGAGACGGCCCCCGCTCTCAGCTAATCAGATAAAGACTTTCCCCCCTCTCGAAATCAATAACAGAGTCCCTTTCACTCGCCCAAACAAAAACAGACGTCCCCCCTTTTAAACTAATTTAATAAAAAAAACTCCCTGCACTCACCAATCAGATAAAAAGACGCCCCGCCTCATTAATCAGATAAACCCGACGTCCCTGCACTCAGCCCAAAAGATAACAGACGCCCCCCTCTCAGCCAATCAGGTAAAAAGATGTCCCCGCTCTCAGCCAATCAGATAACAGACGTCTCCCCTTCGCCAAAAAAACAAAACGTCCCCCCGCCTCAGCCAATCAGATAAAGACGGGCCCTGGGTCTCAGCTAATCAGGATAACAAGTCCCCCCTTTTCAGCTAAAACAGAAAAACCAGGGCGTCCCTTTCACTAACCCAAACAGATAACAGAAAGTCCCTGCCTCGCCCCAAACGATAACAGAGTTCCCCCCTCTCAGTAAAAAAAATAACAAAACGTCCCCGCTCTAGCCAAACAGGTAACAGATGTCCCCGTCCCCAGCCAATAGGAACAATGTCCCGCAACCCGCCAATAAAATAACGACGTTTTTTTGGTTTTACAGGTAACCATAGAAAAACCCGGGTTTCACTTAGAAAAAACTATTAACTAATTTAAAAAATAAAAATATATATATTTTATTAAAATATATATATATATATATTAAATATATATATATATATATATATAAAATATATATATTTATATATATTTTTTTATATTAAAATACAATACAAGGCATTTTCCAGCCTAACTGTGGCGCCGAGTCTGAAAAAAAAAACATTTTCCCCCCAGTAAACTGAAGAGAAAATTTTCAACCCTTCCCGGGTCTAACAAGAAACACAAAAAAAGACGAGGGGTTTTGGCCCGCCCAAAATGGAAATGAAAACAATTCAGTTTCCAGGTTTCGTGAGAAAGTTTTATTAAAAAAAGGAAAAAAAAAAAAAAAAGCAATTTACCCGAGAAAAATTTATTCTTCAGAATTATATCACTGCTCTGGCGGGAAAAAAATTATTGTGATTGTTTTATATACTCATTGTAACCTACACAAAAATAGAAAAAACCCATTCAGCTGAAAATTTTCCAAGAGGAAATTGGGAGAAATTTTAAAGCTGTTAACCTGGGGACAATTTTACTAGTGGGGAAAGGGGGCATGTTATGGGTAAAGGGGTTTGTATAAAATGGACAGCCTGGTTTTAAACCATTATGTAGGAGGAACCCAAAGAATAGGTATTCCCTTTAAAAAAAGGCAGTAGAAATGATATGTAAAAAAGGGGAAATTTTGACGGAAAGTTGAGGTAGGGGGAAGGGGAAAAAAATTTTTTGGGTTTGGCCCCGACAAAATTTCTATAAAATATCATCGAGGTAAGCAATACTGGAAACGAAATTTCGGGGGAACCTCATTAGAATGGGTGCACACCTTTACCAGAATGGGGGGAAAACCTCCAAAAAATGGAGGCACGCCTTTACCAGAATGGAGGCACACCTCACCAGAAGGGAGGCACACCTCACCAGAAGGGAGGCACGCCTTTACCAGAATGGGGGCACACATCTCCAAATTGGAGGCAAGCTTTTAGCAGAAGGGCGGCACACCTCACCAGAACGGAGGCACACCTCACTAGGATGGGGCGCACCTTTACCAGAATGGGCATGTATCTCACCAGAATGGGAACACACATTTACCACAATGGGGGCATACCTCACTAGAATGGTGACAACCCCACTAGAAAAGGGGGGACACCTCACCCCGAAAAGTGGAAACATCTTTACAAGGGAAAGGGTACAAGCCTCACCAATTTGAGCCAACAGTCTGCATCCAACCATAAATGTAGAAATTCGGGCCCTACTTCCAAAGAGATGAAAGCAATTCTTTATTCAACTGTTCAATGTTTCAGCTCATGCCAAAGCCTTTCCCCCGGTTTTTCTTTTCCCCTCCCCTGAAAGGCCCCTTTTATTAGGGGAAAAGGGATCATGCATGACAACTCTCCCAATCCTTTGTTCCCCTGCAGATAAACCATGCCTTTCTTTCCCAAAGAAAGCATATGTCCTCAGCTGGGGCAAAGCACGGGTATTTTGGGGGGGGTTTGGGAGGAAGTGTCTTAATTACTGCTAAGGCACTTTTCATACTTGCATAGGAGGCTCTGTTCGGAAGCTCCATCGCAAGTTACGTCTGATAGAAAAACTAGGGCAGCATGCTGTGCTATTTTTTTCTGATTTAAAAAGAAGGACCCATGACAGGGAAAACCCCCCCGGGTCCCTTGTAGTCCTTTGGGAAACCGTTCCCAACCCCCGCATCGGAAGTTTTGAAAAGAACTCCCATTTCAGATGTTTTAAACCCGGGGTGAGGTGTATAGGCAGCCTTAAAGACTGTTTTTTGTTTTTCAGTTTTTCCCGTCATTCAATCAATTTTTGTTTTTTTTTAAATTTTTTGGGGTAGATTGTTCCTCAAGGAGGGGAAAAAGGGTTTGGAAAAGTGGATTTCCCGCCGGTAAATAAAGGGGGAACGCAACAGAGGTGTCTGGCAGCCACTAACCCTCTTATTTGGTAGTATACATACCCAATAAGTATGCATATGTATGGGGGAAGCATAAACAACTGATACCCCTAAAAAGTCTTTTTTTCAAAGTAAAAAGCATTACTTCCACTTTTCCCTTTTTTTTTGTCACACTTTCTTAAAACCCATCCATCCCCCTCACGTATGATGTCCCTTAAATGCCCGTCCCGGGGGCCCTTTTTTTCTATAAAGCAGTAATTAATAGTTTTCACCGCATGCACCCTTTAAGGAAAGGGAGGCAAGGACGAGAGGGGGGCAAGATACAGAAAAAAAAAATTTTCTAAAGGGATCCAAAAACAACGGGAGCAATTTTATGGTATTTTTAACAGGGTCCCATATGCCCCCTAAAAGTAGACTAACCCCGCATTGTTTTTTATTGCCCACTGTCAAAGGGGGACACAGAGACACAGAAGGGAGGCCCGAACTTTTCCCGGGCCTCTGTCCCTGCCTTTTTGGGGGACCCGCCCCCTTTAAAAGGTCGGGGCCCCCAAACCCGAAACTGAGATTGCCTGAGCCAAGTGAGGGGGCACCCGACGAAGGGCAAAAAAACACGGGGCAAACCCAAAAAAAGTCGGACAGGGCCCAAATCAGCAACGAACGAGCCGCAGTACAGAAATTAAGACAATTTGAGTAAAACCCGGGTTTCCCAAACAAGATCAAAAGAGCACGAAAAGCAATAGAGAACCAGGGAACTATAGGGAAAAAGGAAAACCCCAAAAGAGGCAAAGAAACAGGGAAAAAGAGATTTTAAAAAGGGAAGAAGGGGGAAAAAAAAACCAAAGTGATAGGAGGAAGGAACTTTCAATCACCAAAAGAAAAAAGGGAACCCCCAAACGTGCGGAAAATTCCCGGCCCCCGGCCGTTGGCCCCGGGAAACAATTAAGCATACCAAGTTTGGGAGAAAGTTCACACAGGAAGGGGGAAAAAAAATTTTTTATGGCTTGGGGCCGTTGTTTTGGGCGCAAATGGGCCTGGCCGGGGAACAGACCCCGGGTGCAGAAAGGGTTTTTTCACGGCGCAAAGGGACGTATTTGTCTTAATTTGTAAAATTATGTGTCCTCCAGTCCCTTTTGTTTTTCGCACCTTTTTTATTTTCTTTCCCCTTTTAATTAGCAAATTTAAACCTGGGAAACCCCTGGGCCCAGCATGGTTTTTAAATAAACCAAAAGTGGCCCTACCTAAAAGGGAAAACAAACCTTTCCCTTGTAGACCCCGTGTAAAAAGAGTTTCCCCAAAAGTGGGGTTGATGTTTGGGTACCATTTAGTTGATTCTTTGGGGCAAACCTAAAAGCTAATTTTAGGTGACTGCACCTTTGTTTCACAGGGCTCTTGCACTCTCCCTCCCGTCTTTTGCCTCTCTTTCTCTGTCTTTCTCACTGAAAAGTAGCTCCAGACATGGTCCTACAAGTCCACTATTCCCAGCACCAACAGGGGGTTTTCTCAGCTCCTCTGTGGCCCAGTCCGAAAAATGACTCAGGTGATGAGAGTAGAATGAAAGACACCAGAAATCTTTGTAAAAAAATATTAAAAATTATAAGATGAGCACCTTTTCCATTACTGGGGTCCTTTCTCCCCCCATTTCTCCCTTTAAAACCCAAGAAGGGGCCATTTTGAAACAAAGGGGGGCCCAAATACAAAAATGTTTAGAGATACCCTCTGCCATGTTCACGTTGCTCTGTAAATTCCTTGCTGATCCAAGATTAATTTTTAGCTATTGACAAGGCAGATACCAGAGTATTCATGAATGTTTTTGAAAGGTGCAAATGATGAGTGCATAGGACTCCCCAAATAACTTCCCTACTATTTTAATAGGCAACACAGCCCCACCCACCTAGAGAATACAGTTATAAAGCTGCCTGCCATATAATCTTATTATAGTAGTATAATCTGTCTAGCATTATATGTCTAGCTGTCTCTGCTTAGTTTAAATGGTACGTCCTGTCGGGGAAAAACAAGTCCCCCATCCCCCCCATTATATGTCACGTTTGCTTTGTTTAAATGGGTTTATTTTTTTTCTAATATTTACGCACAGCTCTGTCTTCCATAATTTTTTCCTGTGTTTATTTGATAGCCCTCAAACCCCGATACTCCCCTTGAAGGTTTCTGCTCTGTGCAGAGCTATTTGTAGCTCCACCCGTTTACACACCTGAAGGGCCCCAATGTCATTTTTGAACCATCATAGTTGAGTATAAGTTGCGAGCTGTGGCGTGGGCCGAGGTCTGGGGCCAAAATTTTACGTGCCAAATTTCTAATGGATTTAGAAGTGGCAATCCTCAAATTAAACCCTGAATGGAACCGGAAGTGAGCAAAAGGGGGAAGGGATCTCACTTTTTGTAAGTTTCTACATTCTTTGCATACCCTTATTACCCTGCTTGCTATTACTATCTACCTTGCAGCCACTGCCCCCTATTTACCCCCCTTCTTCCCCAACAAGTTTTTCCCATTAAACCCTCTCTCCTTCCCCCACCTATGACTCATCCCACACGCATTTTTTCCCTTTTTAAAACCCCCCCAAACCTCCCCTCAATTTTAAAATGCACAAACGCCCTATATTCATCATGACCCCTCGCTGTCTTTTTCATTCTCCTGCTTTTCCCCGCAGGGGAATCTCTCCCAAACCCCGGCCACCTTTCCTTTTCTGCTCATCCCATCCTCCTCAGCCT
>JAODAL010082335.1:0-11609 GCA_025379985.1 Phyllomedusa bahiana
TTTATTTGTCCAAATCTGAACCATAACTTTTTATTTGCTTTTGTGCAGAGCTGTATGGGCTTGTTGTTAGCGGGATGAGTTGAAGTGTTTATTGGTACCATTATGTGGTGCATATGATGCTATGTTCACTTTTTATTAAGGTTTTTGTGAGATGTTTTGAACAAAATACAGCAATCTTGGTAGTGTTTTTTTTATTTTTATTTTTTATAGCGGTCACTGTACGGTATATATGACATGGTAGCTTTACTCAGCCGGTCAATACGATTACACCGATACCCAATTTGTATATTTTTTTATGTTTTACTGCTTTTATACAATAAAAACACTTTTATTCAAACAGGAAAATAAGTTTTTGCATCACCATAGTTTGAGAGCCATAACTTTTAAATTTTTCTGTGCTTGGAGCTGTGTAGGGACTTGTTTTTTGCGAGAGGAGTTGACGTTTTTATTAGTATCATTTTTGGGGGGACAAGGCTTTTTGATTGCTTTAAATCCATTTTTTGAATACAGAGTGATGAAAATACTGAAATCCTAGTAGTGTTTTTATTTTATTTTTAACAGGGCTCACCGTGCAGTATCCGTGATAAGTTAGCTTTACTCTTTGGGTCGCTACGATTATGGCGATACCCTATTTATATAGTTTTTTTTATGTTGAAGCACTTTAAAAAAAAAGAAAAGTGTTTTTAGTGTGTAAAACAATATTTATGCATCGCTATCTTCTGAGAGCTATACATTTTTTATTTTTCCGTATACAGAGCTGTATAAGGATTTTTTTTTTTGCGGGATGAACTGACGTTTTAATTGGTACAACTTTGGCGTTTCTAGGAGTTTTTGATCGCTTTTTATTCCATTTTATGTGCTGCGGGATGAACAATAATCTTAATTCTGTGATTGTTTTTTTGTTTTGTTTTTTACGCCGTTCACCGTACGGGTTAATTAACATGACAGATTTATAGGGCAGGTCGTTACGCACGCGGCGATACCAAATATGGGTACTTTATTTATTTTTGATCTTTTTTGGGGCGATTGGCGTTTGTAAAGGGGAAAAGGGCGGTGTACGTATTTTTATTTTATTTTTCGTGTTTGTGTTTTACTTGTTTTTCACTTTTTTTTACTTTTTTCACATTTTTATTTTACTTTTCCCCATAGGGGATTTGAATGAGAGATCTTTAGATCTCTCATTCAATAGGAATCAGTGCATAGCTTGTTGCTATGACTGGTTCCTATGACAACTGTCAGTCACGATGCCGGGGCGTGCCCACAGGGCACGGCCGGGCGTCGTGACGTCACAGACAACCCGGAAGCATTCTCTGCCCCCGTGGTGTCTGTAGAGGCAGGAGCCATACGGATCGCCCGATCCGTGCGCTGCTGCCGCCGACAGAGACGCAGGAGGAGCGATCTCCTCCTGCGTCTCTCTTAGTTATTGCGACCGGATTGTCGCGATAATTAAGGGGTTAACCGGCCCCCCCCCGGAGCGATCCGGGGTCGGGGCCGATGGTGCGGGATGTCAGCTGTATATTACAGCTGACACCCCGTGCCGATCGCGCGAACTCTGCTTTAGAGTTCAGCGATCCTCAGGCCGTATCCATACGTCCAGGTGCGTTAACCCCCAAACGACCTGGACGTATGGATACGTCTAAGGTCGTTAAGGGGTTAAAAGGGGCATAGATGCACATGATGAGAACATTATTCTCCCATTATACAAGTCACTGGTTAGACCACACATGGAATTTTGTGTACAGTTTTGGGCACCAGTGCACAGGAAGACATTGTAGAGCTTGAACAGGTACAAAGGCGGGCAACAAAAATAATAAAAGGACTGTGTGGACTGCAATAACCAGAAAGATTAGCAAGATTGGGGTTATTTCGTTTAGAGAAAAGACGGCTTCGGGGGGACATAATAAATATGTTTAAATACATCAAAGGTCGAATATAGAGATCTCTCCCAAGATTTATTTATACCCAGGGCTGTATCTAGAACAAGGTGGCATCCTCTCCGTCTTGAGGAACGAAAGTTTCTACATAAACATAGAATGGTCTTCTTTACTGTAAGAGCAGTGAGACTGTGGAATTCTCTGCCAGAGGGACTTGTCATGGTGAATTCACTAACAGAGTTCAAAAAGGGTTTGGATGCATTTCTGGAGCGTAATAATATAGCAAGTTATAGTGTCTAGGATTCTGGAGAGGGGTCATTGATCCAGGGATTTTTCCGATTGCCAGATTGGAGTCGGGAAGGAATTTTTCCCTAAAATGAGGACAATTGGCTTCTACCTCATTGGGGTTTTTTGCCTTCCTCTGGATCAATACCTTAGCACAACAGGCTGAACTGGATGGACGTCTCGTCTTTTTTTGGCCTTGCAAACTATGAGACCTGCAAACGAAACTTGTGTTGTATCGCTGTTATTCACTGAACGCATATGTGAAATAAACGTGGTGCCCCCTTTCCTGTCTTTACAGAATAAAGGTGTTCTCTAATTCTTTTAAATAGAGGACGTATAGTTTTACCTATATAAAAGCAACCACATTTGCACCATAATGCGTAAATTACAAAATCCGATCTACATGTAATAAAATCTTTTACTGAATGCCATATTTGACCTAATTGTAAAGGAGACTCTGTTCTCATAAATTTACAAAAGGAACATTTCCCACATTTGTAGTTACCAACAGGAATTGACTGGTTTAGCCAGTTATCACCACGATTATCCACAAATTTACTTCTCACTATTTCATCCTTTATGTTTTTACACCTTCTAAAGGAGATGACTGGAGGTAAAGATGCTTTTTCCTGCAAATCACTGTCTAATTCAATAAGTGACCAATGTTTCCTAATAACTGCACGTATATAATCCGACATGTCACTATACTGGAATGACAACACAAATCGATCGATATTCTTTTTTTCCCGTTTTTTAAAGAGAGACTTACATCTATCACAATTCACTGCTTTAGAGAAAGCCTCAGAAATATCCTGTTCACCATATCCATGCTCCCTTAATCTATTCATCAATTCCACAGATTGATACAAAAAATCACTATACTCCACATTGTTACGTCTTAATCTTAGAAACTGACCAAATGGAAGTGATTTCTTTACATGTTCAGGATGAAAACTATCCCTATGAAGTAACGCATTCGTAGAACTTGGCTTTCTATAACCACGAGTGATTAGAGTATTCTCACTTATCAATCTCAAGATCTAAAAATACCACTTTTTTACCACCTAACATCACTGTAAATTCCATATTCATGGTATTGATATTAATATATCTCACAAATTCCTCAAATTGTTCATCTGTCCCAGACCAAATCAGCAAAATATCGTCAATAAAACGTGACCATTGTACAATATATCTCAAATACGGATTCTCTTTATTATAGATATATTTTTCCTCCCAGTAAGCCAAAAATAAATTTGCAAACACCTGGGCTTTTGGTGTTCCCATAGCTGTTCCCGTACACTGTAAGTACCACTCGTTAAAACAAAATGCATTATGAGTCAAAACATAACGTAATAGTTCCCCAATATACTGTATATACTTATTATCTCTATTAGTTCTTGATAAGAACATCAGCACTGCTTTTATACCTTCCTCATGTTGTATGCGGGTATATAGGCTTACGACATCAATTGTCACAAGACAATATCCCGAACACAATTTATCTAGCATCTGTAATACTGACTTAGTATCCAATACTTATGAAGGGACCATCTTCAAAAGTGGTCTGAGTAACCAGTCCAAAAATTGAGATACAGGCTCCGTAACAGAGCCTATACCTGCAACAATGGGACGTCCCGGAGGGTCCTTTAAGGTTTTAGGAACTTTCGGTAAAAAATACCAATCCAGTTTTACTGGTGACTCAGGAAATAACCTTTCCTCTAACTTCTGTGAAAAGAATCCGATTCATATTCCCAATTGCACCAATGATTGCAATTGATTCTTAAATTGTTGAATTGGGTCACTTGATAATTTTTTATAAGTAGAAACCTCATTTAATTGACTATTTGCTTCTTTAATATAGTACTGTTTATCCATAATTACAATATTTCACCCCTTGTGATCCGGCTTTACAACAATCTCCTTATTATTCCTATGGTCTTTTAATGACTTTTTTTTCCTCACTAGTCAAATTACATGAAGACCTAGGATAAAAAACGAACTTCACATCCTTCAAAACAGCCTCATCAAAGTTGTACAAAGCCGAACCAGGTGACAAGGGGGGAAAAAATTTGATTTTATCCCTCCTAAGAAATTGTGAAACAGTCTTCAGATCCTTGATCACTATTTCCTTCATCTAATGGATCAATAAGATCCTGTACTACATTCCTGTCTTCTTCTGACAATTCTTCGAGGGCATAAAACCTCCTCTCACTGTTATAGATTTTTTCTCCCTCACATTGTTCTACAGGGTATGTTCTATTTTTACACATTTTATACAAATTCAATTTCCTTAATGATTTGGCCAGATCTATTTGAAATTGTCCAAAATCAAATTCTTTCGTTTACAAAATTAAGACCCTTTGGAAGAAAATGATATACATGCTTAATTTTAACTTTTTAGAAAAAAAATTGATAATTTTGTATACTCACGTTCACCGTTCACTTTTAATTTCAAGGGGGAAAAATCGTCTCTATTGTCTCCAAAGATTTGTTCCTCTTCTTTCCCGCTTCCCCTCTGAGGGTACTTTTTTTTTTTTGCCCCTCATGGGCTTTCCCCTGCCCAAAAGGGGGATTTAGATGAGGTACTTTGATCATCTCTCGTCCTATTTTTTGTTTTTTTTTATTTTCCTCCCCCAAATCCAAAAATCAGACCAGTCCTTTCGTCCAATAAATTCACTATTTTTACGTGGTTTGGGTTTCCAATTCTTCTTTTGTGATTTTTTAAATCTTCACTGTTGAGTATTCCATATAAAAACTTGTCCTGGGTCAAAATCCAATTTGTCCCTTATAAATTTATCACGTTTCTTCTCTTTAATTTCATTCTGAACAGATATCAACCTATTCTCCAGCTTATGTTTAAATATATCCCTCGCTTGGTCAATTTAAAACGTAATTCCAACGAGCATTTTCCAGATCTAAGCACACCTGATCGTATTCACCTTTTGATTTTTCCAACACCAACTTGGCCAATTTAAGTGAATGTTCTATATATGCTTGTCTCCATTTCTCAGAAAAAAAGGATCATCTTGAAACTGCGATATTTCTTTATAAACTCGCAATCCTCTAGGAGACCGTTCACATTCCAAATAGGATTGTAAAGTGTTATTCGTCCAAAATAAATGGACCTCCTTTTCCGCTAGGGTAGTAACCCGATGTTCCAACACACTTATTAAAAACTTAATCTGATCTTGTGTGTTGCATTCCAAGAAGAAAGTGTCCACATTCTCCCACCCAGCTCCCAGTGCCCTAGGTAAATCATCTGCAGTACTCTTTTGAAATTATATCACCCTTATTACTGTTCCATTGTTCCATTTTGCTGTGCCAATCCAAAAAAAACAGTCCAAAAAATAACAAAATTTGAAAATAGATTGGCACCAGTCCAAAAATTCACTACTGGAGATATATTACAGAGTCCGCAGGAATTATTATATAGTGGTCCACGGAGGTGCTTCTGCTGAAAACAGACAGTCCCAGTGAAATCACAGTTTGAAGAAATCGAAGCAGCACTCACCGGTTCCTTTTTCTGTATATGTCTCCAGTAGTGAATTTTTGGACTGGTGCCATCTATTTTCTATTTCTTGTTATTTTATGGACAAAAAATATCACGACTGGAGATATATTACAGAGTCCGCAGGAATATACAGAAAAAGGAACTGGTGAGTGCTGCTACGATTTCTTCAAACTGTGATTTCACTGGGACTGTCTGTTTTAAGCAGAAGCACCCCCGTGGGCCGCTAATAATAATTCCTCGACTCTTAAAATATCTGCAGTAGTGAATTTTGACTGGTGCAACATTTTCTTTTCTTGTTTTAAAATTGAGATGACTTTTAGTGCCTGATGTCACACTTTCTTAGGGTTTTTAAAAAGTTGGGAAACAGAAAAAATTTATTGCTTTCTCCTATGCTATAAACATGTTCTTTTAAACTGTAAATTCCAATAAACATGGCATTTTATTCTTTACTCGCCTTTTTCCTTGGACCTCAGCAGTTATGTACCAAAACCAGTTCATTTTTCTCCTAACCTTACATTCTTGTATCAGAGATTCTAGGAAAAAGTGAGAGGCTATTTTCTATAAAACAACAAATCCCCTTTCAAGGTCTTTATTATATTTTTTGCTTTATTCATTACTATTAACCATCAAACTTCTACATTGCAGAAAAAAACTGAAATAGCAATGCAGCCTCTCTGCAAACAACACGTAGCTTTAAAAGATTAGACTGCAACCATTATAAACTGCTATTCAATCAAACTATTTGTTTTCTCATCATACCGCAAGCACCAGGCCTATTATTATATTTATTATCATGAAGCACAAAGGGATTCTCACAAAACTCTCACAAAGAAAGTGGCTAATTCCCTACAAATTAGAAGGATTATTACACAGAAATAGATGTTTAAACATTACCATATGGCAAAAAATAATCTGAACTTTTAATCATTTCACTTCTAATTGTTACATCTATTCCGAACGGATAAAAATAATATTTTTAGAATTTGGTTAGACATAAAAAATTTTGTTAAACTTTACCATAGAAAACATCTTTGTAAGGAATATTACCTATTTTTCAGACTATAAACCTGGACCATGAAACGCACCTACATTTTAGAAGAGGAAAGTAGGAAAAAAAATTTGAACAAAAATTTTGGCGTGTGTAGTTTTTATTGGTACCATTTTGCGATGGATGCATCATTTTGATCACTTTTTATTCCAACTTTTTGGGGATATGAAATGACCAAAAAAACTCAATTTTGGCATTCGGAATTTTCTTTCTTCTATGGTGTACAGCCCTTGGTACATGAATATTTTTAAAAGATAGGGACTTTTAGGATTGGCAATACCAATTTTGTGTAACTTTTTTAATTTTTTTTATTTGTAAAAGGAAAAAAGGGAATTATTTTAAACTTTTAGGGGGACATGTATGAAGGGGAAACACGTCAAAGTAAATATTGATCTCTTTTTTATGTAAATCGCCTGATGTATGAAAGTGGTTTTGGAGTTTCATAAATGTGGCACCCTTTGAAACCCTCTCCCTATGGTTAGGGACATTACGGAACTTAGGTGCATTAGTAATGCACCTAACATGTCTAAAGGCTATGGATAGGATGGAAACAAAAGAAAAGTCATTAGAATAGCATGTCAGTGAATAGAAACCTGTTTTTTTTTCTGCAATAATATGCTTTTAGGATCAGATTACAAGCAAATTACTGTCTAAAAGACACGTGCTATTTATATGCTTCAATGTTGTCTGCTTTTTATCTTTGCATAGGTATGATTGACTAAAGCTTAGGTGGATTATCTGATAGAAATCTTGTCATGATCATGCCAGAAAGAACCCCAGCTTTGAGTTCTGGTCGCCGGCCGCGGCGGATGCGAAGTAAGCCATGGTTTCTGACACAGTGTCTCATGTGTGTTTACTAGTGTGAACTGGGTTTTCTCCCTGCTATTTTGATTGATTCCTGGCCGACGCCTGGGCCAGGAATCTTCCAGCACTCCATGGGTTAACCTGGCTCCTTGCTCCTGGGTTATTGACAGCTCTACCTTCCTATCTGGTCTTCCGTTTCTTCCTCCTATTGCCTTTGTCCTTAGTTCTCCTGGAAGGTATTTAAGGGCTCTTCTGTCTCCTCTCTTTGCTGGTTATACTGGTCTGTTTTTGCCTATTACTTACCCTCTCTATTCTGTGCCTCCCTGGTTACCTTACGCTGCTTGGATCACATTTATTCTTCTGCCTTCTGACTTTGTATCGCGTTCCCTATAGTTTCAGACTTGGCTTGCTTGACCTTCCCATATTGTGTTTGTATTGTTTGTCTGCGTCTTGTGTTTTCACACTATTCAGTATAGTGCTCAGTCTTCCAGTTGGGGCCGACCTATTAAGGAGTCGGGCACCCCAAAAGGCAGGGACAGGGGTTGGGACCAGTGTCAGGGCCTCACACTGTATGTGTCTGTTCGTGTGCCCCTGACGGGTCCCTTACAAGTCTAAAGTGGTTTGAAGGCTTTGATCTTCCATTCTTTTATGATTTATACTGCCATGTTTTGTTTAGATTGGCTGATTAAGCACAAGCCCACCACAAACACAGTGAAAACCAATATGTGGGGAGCAAACTAAGTCACTAATGACAAAATAATTACTAGAGAGTCTCAAGGCAAATAAGCATTAGTAAAGCAGGATCCTCAAAATTTATTTAACTGTTTTCAGAACTTTTTACAAAATGTTCTTGCAGTGCCTTCGAATGCAGGCAAAACATGTGTTAAAAAAAAACAGGGTTCAAAAAGACCACATCTTTCCCTGGCCAACTCGAGAAGCGTGAGAAAGAGAGACAGAAAGTTTGCATGAGGTATGTACTCCACATGTCATGCAGGAAGTTGGTAAACTGAGGACCATCTGGAGACAATAATGCAGTGCACCATTAGAGAAGGGATAACAATGTGCTCAGCAAGAGCCAAAGTGTTAATGATGGACTTCATATTGGTATTATTTCCCCTTTAAGGATAGTTAGTGTATGTTCACACGGCATAAATTTACACTTGCTTTGAGGTATATTTTGCGCTGAAATACACCACAAAATAAGCTTCTAACAATGTTTCATGCTGTTCTCATTCACTCAAATGTAAAATACGTGACGGCGGTCACATGACGCAAACTTTACAAGAGTAATTGTGCTGTGTATTTTGGGACCCTTTAACTGGCATAAATTTAAGTGCCTTTTACGCCAGTAAAAGCCCATAGGAAAAATAACAGAGCATATTTTCCATGCACAAATGCCGCTAAATACGCTCCACACTTTCACGTCAAACTATGCCTCTCATTAGGCGTATTTTGAAGCATAAAGTTATCCTGTGTGAACATACACTTGGGGTTTAAAAAGAGAGGTAATGTCCTATGTGTGTGTTTTTTGGCTGTCTATTTGGCACTCAGCACGACAAGCATCTCTGTAAAGCCAAAAAAGCTGTTACCTTTGATGCTAAATTACCACTGCAGTCAGCTCTGGGCAGCATTGGTTTGGAACCAGCACAGTATACTTCTTTCCCAGACCTCCAGCAAGTCTCCCAGGCACTGTACATGTTCAGAGGCTGTGCCCACACCATTTGCTGCAGGATCCAGCTGTATTGTATTGTACTGTAGTAGGGCTACTGCTGCAGTGGCCGGTTTAGCCCCCTAGATGGTTCGATCAATAGCGTCTGTGGCATCTAGAGATAGAGTGCCCAAAGTGCAACCCAAAAATAAAAGTGGCACAGAGAAACCCCTCATCACAGAGTCAGGGACAGGCGTGCTCTTGCTGTTGCAATCAGTGACAAGTGCAAGTGTACACTCCTAATGTACAAGTGCCTACAATAGCCCCATATAGAGAACACATTATGGTCAGACAACAGCTCAGGTTACATCACATGACAGTGAATACCGCTCTGATCCAACACAGAAGCAAAATGACATCAAGGGACTTAGAGGGTACCATGGCAGACAGACACCAAATAATGGCCTTGAGTACTGCCATCTATATGAGACTATTAGGCCCTGCTAGATATAGGGAGACATGTATGGAACTTGTCGCATCGAAGTGCATTTTCTCATGTGTTTTTTAGTATATACTGCACCTGAATGTATGAAAGTGTTTTTTGTGCATTCATAAATGGTGTCTAAAGTTCATTGTGCCTCGCCTATGTGTTTGGCGCATTACGGAACTTAGGCCATACATGCCAACTCTCCCGCTTTTGGCGTGGTGGTCCCGCTAATGGGGGTCACCCCCCGCCACCCCGGCAGAGTTGGCGAACCTTCCGCCGCCAGCAGGCAGCTGGGGCTCTTTAAATGACCACGGCGCCAGAGTAGCGCTAGTGCGCTACTCTAGCGCTAAGCTGTCCATGCCAAAGGCACTAATGCAGCCTCTGTGCACCGTGTGCTGACCACAGAACAGAGTTCTATTTTGCCTATGTCCACTTTAAATGAGATCTTGGCCAGAGAAGATTCTGCCATTTCTGAATTGCGTTGATATATGGTTTTACATTGCAGCCGTGAACTGTGTTCACATACAATGATTTCTGATTTATTCCTGAGCCCATGAAGTGATTCGCAAGACCAACGTATGCCTGTTTTTAATGCAGTGCTGCCTGAGGGCTCGTAGTTAATGAGGATCCAATACTGAATGTCAGTTTTGTCCCTTGTCCTCACAGATTTCACAAGATTCTCTGAATCGTTTGATGATATTATGTACTGTAGATGGTGGGTCTTTACAATTTTACATTTAGGAACATTTTTATGAAATTCGTGGAAGAAAGCAACTTTATCCAGCAGCATGCTTCCTTAATCATAGCATTCTGAATAATGGCAACAGACTCTCCTATATAGTTCAAAACCAATCAGTTCACATGTGTAGCCAGATCATGTTAACCCTTTACATACCAACAATCAATGTAAATGTATAAGCACAAAAATATATGATACATAAAATCTAAAAAATCTAAAAACATAAGCATAATTCTGTCAATAACAAATAATACAAGAATAATAATGAACAAGAAATGTACACACAAAGACAATAAATTTATGTATTCAAAAACTATAGCATTAATACTGACACATGAGATCTTGTCGTCTATTTAACCCCTGTGTGGAACGAGTGGCCAATTTAAAAATCCACCATGCCTCTCTACTCAATAATTTTTTATGATGGTCGCCACCCCTCAAAGGTCTACTCACTTTTTTGATACCCATGAAGGTAAATCCCTCTGTACTCCCCCCATGTGCCTCCAAAAAATGCCTAGATGCTGCCGAAATACCCACACCTTGAGATGATCTAATGTCTGAAAGATAACATCTAATTCTTGTTTTCAACGATGTCGTAGTGCAACCAACATATTGTAAATTGCAGAGGCGACATGTGATGAGGTAGATGACATATTTTGTATTGCAATTGATATAAGAAAACACATCATAAATGTGATTGGTGCTGGTTGCCTTAAACTTCTTTGAAACCTCCGCAAAACCGCATGCAATGCAGCGGTTATGGCCACATTTATAAAAGCCCTTAACTGTTAGCCATACTTGCATCTGATAAGAATAAGCTAGGTGATAACAAGGAACCTAAGGTCATGCCTCATTTAGGAACATATTGAATGTTCTTGTCAGAAACAATATTCTCTATTTAAGAATGTATTAAAGGGGTTTTGCCACCATGTAAAGTCGACGTGGGATGCTTAGAAATCAAAAGTTTAGCACTTTCCTAATTGCATGTCATTAAAAAAAGTGTAAGGTGCCACAGCTGGAGCCTTGATAACCTTATCACTGTGTCAGCTGGTTGTCATTGGAGCCGACCTGTTCTAAGCCTCCTGCCTGCCTGGCCAGGCTTGCCTGGTTCTTATCTCTTCCTCTGCAGCCCCCTCGGGAACGAGCAGGTCCTGACACACAGCCTGAAGGCGCAGTAGCTTCCCCCGCCCGGCCAGCACAGTCGTCCTCT